>CAUYQG010031116.1:0-12674 GCA_963574415.1 Tarsius wallacei | reverse complement strand
AATGAAGGACTTCGAGTTGGTCTCATTTACATTCATCATGTCTGTTTTACTTGGAAGACTTTCCCAAGCAAATTGCAAAGATCATGTCACAGTGCACCAGAGACTCAGAAGGGGGAGAGGGAAGGGATGGAGGGAAGAAAAATCACCAATAGGGTACAATGTGCACAGATGGGGGTGGTAGGTACTTGAAAGCCCAGACCAAAAACTATTTGTACGCCCTAAAGGAATTGAAATTTTTAAAAAAATCATGTCACACTGTTGAACCAAACTCTATTTCCATCATAGATGAGTGATGGGAGTGGGCATGGACTGGGACAGAGTGCTTGTGGGTGAAACATGAAGTTCTTTTTCTTTTCTTTTCTTTTCTTTTGAGTCAGAGTCTCACTCTGTCGCCTAGGCGGGAGTGCAGTGACTCCCTCACAGCCACCCCAGCACCCCAGCATCAACCTGCTGGGCTCAGGCAATCCTTCCGCCTCAGCCTTCCAAGTAGCTGGAACTACAGGCTTGAGCAACTGCACCCAGCCAACATGAAGTTCTAAACAGCCTAATTCCAGCAGTGTGGGAGACAAGGTATGAAAACCAGCACAGATCAGCATCAAATACAACAACATTAACCTTTATGTTTACCTTACTTTATGTGTGCCTTTATTAGTTCTTACCTTACCACACAATCCATTTTCCAAAATATAAAAACTTCAACCCATTGTCATTGCTTCCAGAATGGGAACAGAAAGAATCATCCCACCTGTCTTCTAATCATAGTTAAAAATTATTCTAGGAGTTTCTGGAACATGACAAATGTAAAGAGACAGAGAGCAAGAGAGATAGTGAAACATTCAAACTTTGCCAGAACAAAGGGGAAGGCTTACAACTCATGGAACAATCAAGTCTTTCCTTTATATCGAGACTACATTGTTACTGCTATGATCCCTGGACAACCTGACCCTCCAGGAGTTTCCAGCTCAGGACTCTGCATGGTACAGAACCAGTCCCAGCAGCCCCGTGGACCCCAGTCTAAGACACTGGTTTAATGTAGCCATAATCCATGCACTTGATGAGACATTCCCGGGCTGTCTGGACCACTTCTGTGTTCTTCTCATTTGGTTCCTGCTTACCCACCACAGTCAGGATCTCCAGCATCTCACTCTCCACCAGCTTCTTGGCTAGCTCAGCATCAGCTGCCAGCAGGTTGTAGGCAATGACCAGACCCCGGTGTTGGACAGACAGCAGGTCATGCAGGCAAAGTCGCTGTAGGATCTCCAACCATTGGGATGTCTGGAAAGGGGAAAAGGGTAAGGAAGGTACTAGGTTTGAGTGTGTCCTCAGAATTCATGGTGGAAATTTGGTCCCCAGTGTGACAGTAGTGGGAGGTAGGGTCTTTAAGAGGCAATTAGAGGAATTAATGCTGCTCATTAAGAGAAATTAATGCTGCTCTCACAGGATTGGGTTAATTCTTGCAGCAGTGGGTGAATTCTTGCTCTCAAGGGACTAGATCAGTTACAAGAGCTCTTCATGGCCCTATGTGCTGCCTCTGGTGTTTTGCCCTTTTCACACATACCTACTTCTTTTCCCACTTCTCCACTGTGTTATGACATGGCTTGAGGTCCACACCAGAATCTGACCAGATGTGGTCACCCGATCTTGGACTTCTCGGCCTCCTGAACCATGAGCCAAAGTAAACCTCTTTTCTTTATAAATTACCTAGTCTCAGGTATCAGAACAGAAAATGGATCACTACAGAAGGATTAAAAGAATCACTGTAACTTAGCTATGGTCATACACCTGGAAAATAGCAGAGGGCTAATATCCCCGCATCCATTTATTTCTTAAGCAGACTGAGAATCAAAGGGCAAGGCCCACTGCATTCCTGAGCAGAACAGGGATGCAGTGCTCAAAAGGAAGATTCTCACCCTGGGCACATAGGAAATGCCTGCCTCTGTCACCCAGGTACTCTTTTAGACATGAGCTCCAGACATGCAAACATGCTCTTCATCAGCCCTGGCTTTGACTGGAATCAACACAAGAGACTGGGGTGTGTCCTCCCCTCCATTCTTCCTCCCTTTCCAGTTGTGAGGCAGCCCAACTACTAAGCATGAGGAGGCCACTTTGGATGACCCCAGGAGACAGGGATGAAGCTGAGAATAAAACTGGAAGGCTCGGCGGGGTAAGGTGGCTCAAGCCTATAATCCCAGCACTTTGGGAGGCCAAGGCAAGAGGAATGCCTGAGCCCAGGGTTTCAAGACCAGCTTGGGCAACTTGACGAGACCTTGTCTCTACAATAAATAAATTTAAAAATTAGCCAGATATGGTAGTGCGTGCCTGTAGTTTCAGCAACTTGGAAGGATCTCCTGAGCACAGTAGATCAAGGCTGCGATGGCCATGAGTGTGTCACTGCACTCCAGCCTGGGCAACAGGCTCTGACAAAAAAAATAAAAACCTGGGAGGCTTGACTCCTGTATCATTCAATAGACACACACAGGCAGCAGAGTAGAATCATCATCAGCATGGGTTCTGGAGTCAGAGATATGACTGTTCAGGTCCCAGCTCAGCCACTTACAAACTGTATAACCTGAGCTCAGTTATTTAACCTCCCCCAAGCCTCAGGAGACTCATCTGTCAGCCGTTATGCCTACCTCTAATGTTGTGTTGATTTAATAAGATGACACTTGGAGAGCTTACTTAGCATGGGAGCTGAAGTGTAGTAAGTACTCAATAAGTGGAAGTGGACAGGGGTGATGATTTAAGATACCAACCCAAAGTTCTGCCCCCTCAGGCTTCCTCATACCTGTTACCCTCACCTGGCATTTGTCAAAGGGATCACTTTCTACATGTACTGCTTTCAGATGAGAGACAGACACAGAGAGGGAGAAAAGGCAACTTCTTGGCTTCTGGGTATCTAAGTGGACTTTTATAAACTCTGATCTGAGTCTTCTACCCCAAGGAAAGAAAATGAAAGCTCAGCTAGCTGTGGCAGGGCTCAGAGAAAGGTTCTGTGCCAATGGGTAACTGATAATGGGTCCAAAGCCCATTACCCTCTAGAATGAGTCATTGGGGGTCAAAGGAAAGGGTGATAGAAACCCAATAGGGATAGAATCCCAGGGCAAGAACTGTTGTCTTGTTTCCCCGGGCATATCCCAGCTGACATGAGACTGTAGAGATGTCCAGCATCCAATGTGTCCACAGGGCCATACAAAAGATGGGTCTGGGAAGCTTCACAGAGTCCCCAGGATGTCTTTGTCAGGACAAAAATGCAGCCAAGAGTTCTCTGTGTAGCCTTAGGCTAGTTATTTTCTGCACCTCAGCTGACTCATCTATAAACTAGGGATAATAATAATAATATCCACCTTACAGAGTGGTTGGGAGAACTAAATGACAAAATATATATAATTTTGGGCAATGTCTGGCTTACTGTCAGTGGAAGGAGTCACAGATGTCCTGCGGTAACCTGTCAACAGGGGTTATGTGACCAGTTACTCCAGCAGAGGCGACTCTAGGGCAGTGGTTTCAAAGTGTGGTCCCCAAGTCAGAGGTGCTACAACTCCAGTCTACTGAACCAGAATATCTGGGGAGAATGTTTTAACAAGCTCTCCAGGTGATTCTCATATACGTTACAATTTTGGGAAGCTTGCCTTAGGAAGAGGAGTCAAAGACCAAAGACCACGCAGGACGAGCTACATCCAGCAAAGACACACTCACCTTGTGCCAGGACAATGTAAGCCCCCTTTGAACTTAGAGAACACACCCATCCATACACACACCCCTTCAACTGACTATCTAAAAGAGCCTGACTTTATGTTTGTTTTGTTTTGAGACAAGGTCTCGCTCTGTTGCCCAGGCTGGAGTGCAGTGGTGTGACCATAGCTCATTTGGCTCAAGCAATCCTCCCACCTTAGCCCACTGAGTATCGTATCTAAGACTACAGGTGCACACCACCACACCCAACTAATTTTTTAAGTTTTTTAATAGAGATGGGGGTCTCATTATGTTACCCAGGCTGATCTCAAACTCCTATGCTCAAGGAACCCTCCTGCCCTGGCCTCCCAAAGTGCTGCAGTTATAGACATGAGCCACCATGCATAGCCTAAAAGAACCTGCCATTAGCTGGGCTCGGTGGCTCAGCCTGTAATCCCGCGCTTTGGGAGGCCGAGGTGAGTGAATTGCCTGAGCCCGTGGGTTCGAGACCTGCCTGGGCAACTTGGCGAGACCTCATCTCTACAACAAATTAAAAATTAGTCGGGCGTGGTAGCATGCACCTGTAGTTCCAGCTACTTGGAAGGCTAAGGCGGAAGGATCGCTGGAGTCCAGCAGGTAGAGGTTGCAGTGGCCGGGAGTGTGCACTGCACTCCAGTCTGGGCGACAGAGTGAGACTCCAACTCAAAAAAAAAAAAAAAAAAAGAACCTGCCTTTAAACTGGAGGTGAGTACATTCAAATTTAAATGTTTACATGTTTCACCATCAAGGGAGATGAGTGCCCATGAACTAAGTTCAGTTTGGTGAAATGTGGAAAGTTTCATTTTGCACCTCCATGTTGGTGACTGTGTGAATATCATTCCCATTGCACCAGCTGTGATGGCCACAGTCCCACCACAGAGACTGGTCATCATGTCCACTTAAGAGAATCTGTCTGCCAGGCATGATGGCTCACACCTGTAATCCCAGCACTTTGGGAGGCCAAGGCAAGAGGACTGCCTGAGCCCAGGAGTTCAAGACTAGCCTGGTCAACATGGCGAGACCTCATCTCTACAGTAAATTAAAAAATTAGCCAGGTGTGGTAATGAACATCCCAGCTACTTGGAAAGTTGAAGTGGAAGGCTTGCCTGAGCCTAGCAGGTTGAGGCTGCAGTGGCCGTGATCATGCCACTGCACTCCAGCCTGGGCGACGGAGTAAGATTCCAACTAAAAAATAAATAAAAAGATTGGGAAGCTTGGGAGCCCCATGGCCGTACCTAACATTGCCTTGACTGTTGGTAAGTAATGAGTTATGTGCATCAACAAAAACCAATGGAGAAACTACAGTGGAAGGGATTTGAGATGGAAATCTGAAAGGACCAAATAATGAACTAAGATGCTGAAGGGAATAGACCGTCCTCTCTGTAGGTGGTAGGAACAGGTACCTGGGGGCTGGGAGGGGTGTGGTCTGGGGGTGGGGAGATTCCCCAGAGTCCCCCAGCCCTTCCTGTCCTCAGAGCCCATTCTTACCACTTGAGTCATCTTGAGGCACAGTTCCTTGTGCGCTGCTGTCAGCATGGCCAGGGCCCCCGCAGCTGCATTCTGCACCTTGTCATCGTCTTCCCCACAGAGCAGCACCACCAGCTTCAACCGGTCATTCCCATCAGCCAAGAACCTCTCCTGTACCTGTGGGAGGCGAGTACACAGCATAGGAAGTTCTCTGACCCAGGATCCCTCGGAGTGGTCCCCTAAACAGCTCATTCATGCCACTTCCCTCAGGAAGACTTCCTATTGGTTGGATGAAGGGGCTACAAATTCCTCCAGCTAAAGGGTAAGGAAAATAAGGGATTCCTCTTCTAGGGTGTTTCACCACCTCTGTTTGCATTCAGCTCTCCACACCAGGGGAAAGAGGCAGGCACAGACTCCCAAAGATGGTACCTGAAGAACCGATGGGCTTTTGGGGTCTGCCATAAAATGACTTTGCAGGGACTTGGGAAGGGGCAGGGGACAATTAGGTAGTTTGCTTGGTATTAAAAGCTCCTGTGCCATCTCTACCAGATGAAGGATGAGACTTCCCAAGGACCTAAAAATCAAAAGTACCTCCCAGGGGCCAGGGCCCTGACATGTCTCAGAGAGATATTAACCCTCACAGCATCTCACTTTCACTCCTATAGGCTACTTGTAAAATCTGCTTGGCCAAGTTTAAGGGCATTTTATTGGGTCAGGTTTCCTAGACGTGGAACTGTGACAAAGGTCACAGCTGCCCATGAGTAACCCTACACGTGCATATCCCTGAAGCCGGAGTAGTGGTCATCAGAAGTAAGAGTATGGCAGCATGGCCCCCTCTCATGGGGCACAGCCTGGCCTCACACTAGCCCTACATGAGGGTCAGAAGGACCGCTTGGCCTGGCCTCATGTTCATGAAGAGTTGCTGGGAAACAGTTGTTCCATCAAGGACTATATTCCCCCTCCTCTCACACCTACATGGGGCAGTGGCCTAGTTCTCATGGATGAAACATGAGTGGAAGTGATGTGTGTCACTTCCAGGCCACCACAGTTGGGTACTACAGGTGTCCGTCCCATGGTCTCTCTCCCCACTAATCAGAATGGAGACCACTCCCAGGGTAGCAGAGGAAGAGACAGTTTTTGATGATCAAAGAAGCCTAGATCCCTGAGTCACTGTTTGGAAGGGAGCCACTTATCCAAATGGGACTATGATGTGGTGAGCAAGAAATGAATTTCTATCCTGTTGGGTGCACTGTATTTTCATTGGGATTGTTGCAGCAGCTGGTGGCCCCACAGGGAAGATTGCCTCTCCCTTCTTATTGTCTCCCTCCATCTCCCATCCCCATCCCCACCCCATCTCAATGGACACACTTTCTCCCACACAGCTGCCAGACCTCCAATTCAGCCTTAGGTCAGCTCCCTGGTAGACCCTGGTAGCTTTGTTTCCCTTGACTTTAACAGATTTTAATGGGTCGGGCTTTCCTCTTGTAACAGTGAGAAGATCCGAGGTTTAGGTATTGAGGGTAAACAGACTGGGTCTCACATTAGCCCCTACATGAGGGCCAGAAAGGCCTCTTGGCCTGGCACTCACATTCGCGAAGGGCCTCAAATGTAGACTATGTAGTTATTTCTAATAAGATTATACTCTGATGGG
Source organism: Tarsius wallacei (assembly GCA_963574415.1). Lineage (NCBI taxonomy): Eukaryota > Metazoa > Chordata > Mammalia > Primates > Tarsiidae > Tarsius > Tarsius wallacei. The sequence continues at coordinate 5,845 of CAUYQG010031116.1, read as the reverse complement.
GTGGTGAGAAGGTATTCACCAGATGGTTATAATTTGTCCCATTACTAGACCTTAAGGCCTATAGTATATTCTGAGTTCATTTCATTTTTATAAATTCTATAATTATTCTGTGAAGAGCACAGTTATATTGCACTGAAATTTCTTTGGAAACTGTGATGGTTCATTAAATGTTAACATTTAAAATATTTGTTTTTGTTTTGTTTTGTTTTAGTTGGGGGTCTCACTCTGTCACCCAAGCCAAAGTAGTGGCAGGATCACAGCTCACCACAGCCTTGATCCCCTGGGCTCAGACGATCCTCCCACCTCAGCCTTCCAAGTAGCTGGGATTATAGGTATGCACCACCACACCTGGCTAATTTTTTTTATTTTTTGTAGAGACAAGGTCTCACTATGTTGCCTAGATTGGTTTTGAACTCCTGGGCTCCAGCGATCCTCCCGCTTCAGCCTCCCAAAGTGCTGGGATTATAGGCATGAGCCACCACACCTGGCCTAACATATTCTAAAATCAGTTTCTAACTGTATTTTGGCATTTCTTCTTCTTTTCGTATACATGAGCTTCAATAAATGCAAATGGTCTAGCTTCTTTTGACCCCTAACAGACCCTGGTCTCATATCCTGCTCTGTTATGAGGTTATTTAGGCCTAAGTATCTTAGGGAAATGGTATCTTCCACCTTATCTAGCCCATGCTTTGGAGTCAAAGCTCCAGCTTAGGATAAGATTACTTTGTGTTTTTTTCTTCATATATATATTTCTCTCAGGGACTTCACAGGGAGGGAGGGAGGCTGTAATCTGGGAAAGATTTGGGAATTCCTGGGTTCTCTGGTCAAAATACTACCTTAATGCCATCATAATAGCCCCAATCTCTCCCCTGGCCCTGACCTCTGACCAACTTTCTGCACCTTGATCATGCCCCATCTCCATTCCAAGTCCCCACCCTCACCTCCTTGTTGACCACCATGTTGCACATGCACTCAGTGGCCGCCTGCCGCAGCTGGTCATGATTCTCAAACATGTAGTTCTCAATGTCTGGCAAAGCTCTCTCCTTAAATATCTTCTGCCTAGGGTGGGAGGGTGGAGGAAAAGAGGCATTTGAGTTCTCTATAGTGAGCATGTGGATTTTCTGAACACCCAGGGGCCATTCCTCCATCCAGGTGGTGTCCCTGCAGTGGCACGCTCATGGCCACCACAGCCTCGACCTGCTGGGCTCAGGGGATCCTTCCACCTCAACCTTCCAAGTAGCTGGAAGAACAGGCATGTGACACCATGCTCGGCTAACTTTTTGATTTATTGTAGAGACAAGATCTCGCCAAGTTTCCCAGACCGGTCTCAAACCCATGGGCTCAGGCAATCTTCTCACCTTGGCCTCCCAAAGTGCTAGGATTACAGGCATGAGCCACCATGCCCAGCCTTCCAGCATGGTTTTCATGGCATTTGAACCTCCCCCAGCTCCAGGATGGGCACCATGGACTTAAACTAAATGACATAGCATAGGATCCTGGCCATAGCAATGGGCTCTGGGATGAACATGTCACCCAACTGAGAATTCGTATTATTGTTGGGGAAAAGAAATTCTCTTTCTCTTTCCCCTGCTGTACATAAGCCAAGAAGATGTGAAGTACAGAGCTGCCCTTATAACCAAGAAAAAGCAGAAGAGCTCATCTGAGAACTAAGACAACACAGAAAGGGGAGGAGAGACAGAGAGAACGAGGACCAAGGGTGGCTTCCTAAGCCCAGCATCCAAGCCACGCCTGAATCTGGTTGCCCCAGACTTTTAATTTACATGAGTCAACACTTAAGCCTATTAGAGTTGAGTTTTCTGCTATTTGCAACTCAATCCCAATCCAATACATTCTACCATACCCCTGCTTCCAAGAAGAAATGTATTTCATCCCTACCATCCACCTGGATATCTTCTTACTACTTTAGAAAGAAATGTTTTATAGTGTCCTTTGGCTTCTAACATTCACGACATGTTTTCCAGGCGCTAACTCAAACCCCTCCCATTGCCTTTATTTCCAGTCACTTCCAGGAGAGCAGTTTTAGCACATTATGTATATGAAGTTTCAACCAAAAACTTCATGGGTTACCTTTCTTCACCCCATCCTCTCTACCTTGCCCCACTCACCGGAGTTTGTCACTCCGCCCAGACAGGTTGGTGAGGCCTAGGAGAGCCTCATAGTTCTGGATCCCATCTCTCTGTGTGTCCAGGAGACTCACAAGGGGCCGCACCACCTCATACACCTGTGGAAGGAGCTGAGGGTCAGGTGGGGACCTTGTTCCCCCAGAACCTCTCATTTATAGGTAGGTGCACAGCTTTAAAGTTTCCAAAGCAGGTCAGGTATGGTGGCTCAGACCTGTAATCCCAGTACTTTGGGAGGCTGAGGCAGGAGAAACACGAGCTCAGGAGTTCAAAACCAGCCTGGGCGGCATAGCCAGACCTCATCTCCACAAAAAATACAAAAAGTAGCTGTGCATGGTGTTGCATGCCCGTAGTCCCAGCTGCTTGGGAGGCTGAGGCGAGAAGATCATCTGAGCCCAGGAGGTCAAAGCTGCAGTGAGCCAGGATCGTACCACTGCACTCCAGTCTGAGTGACAGAGTGAGACCCTGTCTCAAAAAAGAAGAAAATGAGCTGGGCTCGGTAGCTCAGCCTGTAATCCCGTGCCTTGGGAGGCTGAGGGGAGTGGTTTGCCTGAGCCCGTGGGTTCGAGACCCGTCTGGGCAACTTGGCGAGACCTCATCTCTACAATAAATCAAAAACTAGCCGGACGTGGTAGCACACGCCTGTAGTTCCGGCTACTTGGAAGGCTGAGGCAGAAGGATCGCCGGAGCCCAGCAGGTTGAGGCTGCAGTGGCCGGGAGCAGCCACTGCACTCCAGTCTGAGTGACAGAGTGAGACTCCAACTCAAAAAAAAAAAAAAGAAAATGCTTCCAAAGCACTTTTCCATGCATTGCCTGATTTGATCTCCACAATGATCCTGAGAGGCAGGATTATTTCTTTCACTTGGTGGCTGAGATGACTGGTTTTTAGGGGGACAATCCTGTTTGCCAGAGGCTGAACCAGGGGTAAGGTGACAAAGGGAAAGACTCCTAGGAGCAGTGAAAACTCCTCCCACTGCACACCCACCCAAACACCCACCCGCTCCCCAGGGAAAGCGATGTCCGGATTGGAGACAGCAGCGATCTTCGCTACAGCATGGGCTGCCTTCACCTTGCCCACATCTGTGCCCTCCAGTGCCAGGGGAATCAGGGCCTGCAAGAAAGGGCGAGGTCACTACTCAGTCACAGACATTCAGAGGTCTCTCCCCATCCTCCCACTCCAGCTGCTGTCTCTCTGCCACACCCAGAGGTCCAGGAAGAATCAGATATAATAAGTCCTTGATCATCATAGAAAACAATTAAGTACTTAATGATGGATTCACTCCCCAGTTCCCAACCCACATCAAGGTCTTCCCCCCACTTCTGTCCACCCATCCTTCAGTTGCTGGAAAAGTAAATGGTCCAATAAATGGATTTTTGACTTTCCGCCCAAGCCAAACCCAATCTTAACAGCAGCTATGTATTAAGCACCTACTGTAACTCAATATTTTTTGTGTATTTTCTCTAATCCTCGTGACGTCCTGCAATGTGAGTGTGTGATTTCCCTCCCATCCTCCAATTTTGCAGATGAAGAAACTGTGGTTTGGAGAGATTATGTAATTTGCCCAAGGTCACACAGCCAAAAAGGGGAAGAGCAAGAACTCAACTACAAGCCTTCTACTTCAAAGGCCAGGATCTCTATCTCTGCACCCTGCTTCCTTCCAACAACAAGAAGGATAAATGGGATACCAAAGCACATACCGCAACACAGCAGAAAGTCCAGTAGAAATTGACTTGAGGCTATGAGCACAGACAATGCAGATAACCCAGTGACCGTATTCCAGGAGGTTGGGTTGGGGCGGGGGTTACATTATCCTTGGACAAGGCAAAGAGCACACGCATGCGCACGCGCACACACACAGCATGCTCCTCTTTAGCATGGCACCTTCTAGGACAGTGAGGACCTTATCCTGCCCAATTACCTTGCCACCACCTTGAGCCACAATGGTGCCTCGGTCCTTTGGGTTGTCACACAGTGCCAGGAATACCCTGTAGGACCAAGGAGAAAGGAGAGCATTGAATGTATCAGCACACCCTTCCCAGGAATTGGCAGGCCAGCCAGTTTGAGCCAGTGAAGCCCTGGGACGAATAGTGAAACTCTGGAAAGTGCAAATGTGTGCCTTGCCCCAGAATTAGTCACCTTGGGAAGATACTGCCACGGAGGAAGTGAGGATAAGTGAGGCTGCAAAGAGCCCCCCTCCATTCCTATTTAAGGAGACAACAGCCCAGGAGAAACTCTTCAACATGGAGGTACCCCAGGACCTCCCCTCTGGTCTCATCTAACGTGGCTCTCTCCCATGCACTCCCTGCCCCAGACATACTGCAAGAGAATCCCAAATTCACTCCTTCTCCCTCCAACCTCAGTGTCTTTGCAGATGCTATTCCTTCTGTCTAGAACCCTTCCCTCCCCTGCATTTGGGTGGCTGCTTCCCTTCCTTCAGGGCTCCATTGAGTTGCCACATCCTCCAGGAGGCCTTCCCAGCTACCCACCCACCTCCCATCCAGTCTGGCTGGTGGGGGCCACAACCTGTGCCCCAGCCAGCCATTTGTGCTTTCAATTCATGGCACTCTGGCATTGGTCTGTTGCTGTGATCTTGCCTGCCTCCCCCATGAGGCTGCACAGATGCTGTGCTTTTAATTTCTGGGAACAGGTAACCAGAAGAGACAGTGGCCTCCTTCCTCCTGATGCAAACTTCCACCTGTGATGAGCTGCCTACCATGTTGTTTTTCCAAGCTGATCCCCCTAGACCTCCCCAGTAGCTTATCCCCTCATTTAGACCTCCATTTCTATCTCCCTGTCCAGCCTCCTGCCCTCCAGGCCTCTCAGCCCCCAGCCCTGGCCCACCGCAGCCACACCTGGCCAGCAACTCCTTGGTCTGGTCGGTGAGGATGGCACTGTCCGCTTTCACCATGCAGGCCAGCGCAGAGATGACACCCGCCTTTAGAAGCCGCTTCACCCGCATGTCTATAAAGTCCTTCTTGTCCTGGGGAGATGAAAGGGTGGCAATAGGGAAGGGGCCTAGGCCGATACAGGCCAATCTGTATTGCAGCTAAAGATGGTGCATGTCTGAATCCTTGGGGTAGGTTCAGCAATGGTCCCCAGAGACATCCATGGCCTAACCCCTGGGACCTGGACCTGTGAATGTGCAACCTTCAAAACTACCATTGTCTTAAGTGAAGTAACTCAGGAATGGAAAACCAAACACCGCGTGTTCTCACTGACAAGCAGGAGCTTAGCTATGGGTCTGTAAAAGCATATAAAGTGGTATAATGGACACTGCAGAAGAAGGGGCAAGCAAAGGAGGAGGTGAGGGATAAAACAGCACCTATTGGTTACTCATAAGCAGACCCTGAACATCTGAACATTTACCATAATACTATAAGAAAGGGATTGGCATAATGGGATACTACTGGGGAGTGGGGAGGGAACACAACATTAGTAAGGGTACCTCATCTCAAGCCGGGCAAAGTGGGGACCAAAGGGAGTCCTAAACTTTACCTGTAAGATCTCCACTTGTATACCTAATCCTGAATTGTACCTCACATCTTTAAAATAAAATATAAATTTTTTAAAAAGAGAAAAATTGTATACAATGCTAAAAAAAACCCTCAAATGCCAAAAATTGGGTGAATCTTTAATCATATTTTCCTTTATGTTTATTTAGATTCATTGTTGTTATCGTTGCTGCTGCTGTTGAATCTCTGTT
>CAUYQG010031109.1:0-11211 GCA_963574415.1 Tarsius wallacei | reverse complement strand
CGGGTTCGAGACCCGCCTGGGCAACTTGGCGAGACCTCATCTCTACAATAAATCAAAAAATCAGCCGGGCGTGGTAGCGCGCGCCTGTAGTTCCAGCTACTCGGAAGGCTGCGGCGGAAGGATCGCCGGAGCCCAGCAGGTCGAGGCTGCGGTGGCCGGGAGCGGCCACTGCACTCCAGTCTGGGCGACAGAGTGAGACTCCAACTCAAAAAAAAAAAAACAACAACAACAAAAAATAGAGTCAGTGTCTCACTATGTTGCCCAGGCTGGTCTTGAACTTCTGGGCTCAAGTGAGTCTTCCATCTTGGCCTCTCAAAGTGTTGGGATTACTGGCGTGAGTCGCCACGCCCAGCCTGGGCCATGACTTGTTGCTGCAGTGGGCATGTATTGGATCCCTTAAGTGGAGAGAAATAGAGAAAAGCTGAGAACATTAGCTTAGATCAATGAATTATTTCCCAGAGGCTTCCATTTGCGGAAATCAGAAAATGGAGTTCCCAGTCTTAAACTGTGGTTTTCATGGCACTGCTATTCATCATCATCAGAGTCCTCCTCTTGTGTAGTAGATGTATACTTGAAGAACTGGTGTGACTGTGTCTTTTATCTCTAGATTCCTTTGCTTCAGAAACCAATCTAGATTTTAGAAGTGGGCTGACCATGGTGAGCCAACATGATATAGATCAGGTAAGGTTCTGTTCTCATTTGTTTTATTCTTTAGTAAAGAGGAAAGCCTGGTATGTTAATAAGATTATGAGTTTTAGGGTTACATAGGGAGATGTGATTTGAATTCTAGCTTGGCCACTTGACAGCTATGTGACTTTGAGCAACTTAATTTCTGAGTCTTGATAGGAAGAAATAGGAAGGATAATCAAATCTCAAAGTGTTTTGTCAGGGCTGGGCTGGGCACGGTGGCTCACGCCTATAATCAGCACTTTGGGAGGCCGAGGTGAGAGAATTGCCTGAGCCTACGGGTTCGAGACCAGCTTGGGCAACTTGGCGAGACCTCATCTCTACAAAAAATTAGCCAGGCGCATGCCTGTTGTTACAGCTACTTGGAAGGCTGAGGCGGAAGAATTGCCTGAGCCCAGCAGGTCGAGGCTGTGGTGGCCGTGAGCATGTCACTGCACTCCATTTTGGGCAACAGAGTGAGAATTAAGTGAGTTACCTGTGCGTGAGCTCCTAGTGAAGTGCATGAAACATGGTGAGTGTTGAGTAATTGGTAGGCATTCTGATCTAGAAACCACTTATGTTTTGATTAGCCTTGTAGGATATTTTGGCGCAAAGTATCACTCAACAATTTATCTGGAAATGATTTAATTATGAAATTGAGAGCAGCCATTAAAGATTCTACTATAGCCGTGCATGGTGGCGCATGCCTGTAGTTCCAGCTACTTGGAAGGCTGAGGTGAAAGGATCACCTGAGCCCAGTAGGTCGAGGCTGCAGTGGCCATGAATGTGCCACTGCACTGCAACCTGGGTGACAAAGTGAGACTCCAACTCAAAAAAAAGCAACATTTCTACTGTAGTAGACTATAATAATATACAGGCATTATGCTCTTAGTAAAACCTCTTTGTGTGTGTGTGTGTGTGTTGGAGTCTCACTCTTGCCCAGACTGGAGTGCAGTGTCATGCTCACTGCAGCCACAGCCTCGACCTGCTAGGCTCAGGTGATCCTTCCACGTCAGCCTTCCAAGTGCTGGAGCTACAGGCATGCACTAGCATGCCCAGCTAATTTTTTGATTGTTGTAGAGATGAGGTCTTGCATGTTGCCCAGACTGGTCTCAAACTCACGGGTTCAGGCAATCCTCTCGCCCTCTACTTTCCAAAGTGCTGGGATTACAGGTGTGAGCCACCATGCCCGATTTAGTAACCTCTTGATCAGTAGTGTTGAAGTGAGTAAATAATATTCAGACACTATTAAAATGAAAACCTCAGTAAATTAATAGCAAAGTCATATGTCTAACAAAGTAGGTGTCAGGGTATATTAGGAAAAATAAATTACAGCTAGCTCTAGATCCCTTAGGCATCTGAATATCCTTACCCATGATTTGATAAAGTCTCTGTTATCTCATTCCTCTTTGTTGCTGCCTTTTTAAAGGTGAAGATTGGCCTTACACAGGAAAGAGAGGTGCAGTAACAAGCAGTCTCCATAATAACTAGACGGCTATTATGCTCTCATCATAGTCTAGACTACAGTTGCCCCTTAGTGACTTTATAAATGGAATTCATTTTATAGCTAGGCTTGTTTAGGGAAGCTAGTGTTAAGTAAGGCCGTGTGCAAAATCAGCCAAAGACTAGATCATCCAGAAGATGTTTAATAAATATATATTGACTGGGTACGGTGGCTCAGCCTGCAATTCCAGCACTTTGGGAGGCCGAGGTAAGTGAATTGCCTGAGCCTGCAGGTTCGAGACCAGCCAGGGCAACTTGGCAAGACTTCATCCCTACAATAAATAAAAAATTAGTTGGACATAGTAGCACATGCCTGTAATTTCGGCTACCTGGAAGGCTGAGGCAAAAGGATCACCGGCGCCCAGCAGGTCACCACTGGGGTGGCCATGAGTGTGGCGCTGCAATCCAGCCTGGGCGACAGAGTGAGACTCTGATTCATAAATAAATAAATGTTGAAGTGGTGACTGTTACTGTTTGGTTTAAACTGGTCTGTTATAAAGTTGGGGTAAAAACACATATGTTACTAATAAATAATCTCACTATCTGGTGTGATTTTAATGCAAAACTGGTGGCAGGTAGATTAATCTAATTTGGTGCTTAATTTTAGCATTTCAGTATAACAACAAAATGATCCATCTGAAACTACATATGACTTCTAGAATACATACGAATTCTAAGGCATATACCAGGTTAACCCCCTCCCCCATTGGTATTTTTTGAAAGCAAAAGCATGCAAATTTTTTTTTTTAATTTTGCAAAATGAAGCAAAAAGTAACAACTTTCCCACCTAACTTTCTTTCCTCAAAGGCACCCACTCTTACTATCTGCTTGTATAGCCCTTTGGGAGATGTTTTTATATGTAAGTTAGTTTATCAGCATCATACAAAAAAATTCTAAGGTGAAAAATGAATGTTTAATTAATATGGTACCACTTTACAAAAATTCCAAGATACTTTAAATTGGAAGATAGAATAAAAGAAATATTGAAGATAGCAATTTTAATAAAAAATATCATTTGTGTTACCTCTAGCTTCAGACTGATGCCGTCAACGCTTTTGGAGAATCACTACAAAAGAAACTTCTGGACATTGAAGGGTTATATTCAAAAGTTCGATCTCGATATAGTTTTATACAGGCTCTTGTCAGACGTGTCCGTGGCATACTGAGGATATCAAGAAACTGAGATCACATGCTTATAAACTCTTCTGTGTAAGAGATGAACTGGGGAAAACTGACCCTTTTTATAGATTTGTTTGTTTCTAAATTATGACCAAAAATATTTTCCTATTTCTTTATATATGGACATCTTTTCTGTAAACTTCTTTGCTTGGTTTCATCCTCACTAGTAAAAAAATAAATGCTTTTATAAAAACAAAATATATGTATGGTTCGTCTTTTGAAATTTCATCTAAAAAACTTTTTTTAACTAGAAAATTATCAGCATTATCACGAATCCAACAAACCTATCTCCCCTAGAGATATTATTCTGAATGCTAAATTAAAGGCATAGTCTGGAAATTCTAATCACTTTACCCTTTATATACCTACATTACATTTTTATGATATTGAGGGCTACTCCATGGAGTAGAGTGGGTAATAAGCTACAGCCATGCTCTTTTACCAAATAGTATAGTCAATACTGTGAACATATGTTACATAAGTGTCTCACAAAGTCAAGCCATTTTTTTCCAAAAATTACCTAGCTTTTGCCTTGTTTTTTTCTTGTAAAATGACAATACAGTCTTCTCCTAGTATCTGAGGGGGATTGGTTCCGGGACCTCTGCAGATACCAAAACATTCACCCATGTTCATGTCCCTTATATAAAGTGACATAGTATTTGCATATAACATCAGTACATCCTCCTGTATGCTTTAAGTCATTTCTAGAGTACTTATAATACCTAATATTATGTAAATAGTTGTTTACTGTTTGGGTTTTTTTTGTTTGTTTTTTGAGTCAGAGTCTCAGTCCCCAGGCTAGAGTGCAGTGGCATGCTCATGGCCACCGCAACTTGACCTGCTAGGCTCACGTGAATTCTTCTGACTTAGCCTTCCAAGTAACTGGAATCACAGGCACATGCCACCATGCCTGGCAAATTTTTTTTTTTTTAATTGTAGAAATGAGGTCTCACCAAGTTGCCCAGGCTGGTCTTGAACTCAGGAGCTCAGGCAATCCTCTTACCTCAGCCTCCCAAAGTGCTGGGATTATAGGCGTGAGCCACCGCACCTGGCCTGTTTACTGTATTTAATTTTTTTTATTATTTTTTTTTCTGAGTATTGATCTTTGGTTGGTTGACTGCAGAGGCAGAACCTGTAGATGTGGAGGACCAATGGTATAACAATTTGCATTTGTTCCTTAGAAATAGCTGGGTGCAGTGGCTCACACCTGTAATCCCACTACTTTGGGAGGCCGAGACAAGAGGATTACCTGAGCTCAGGGGTTCGAGACCAGCCTGAGCAACATGGTGAGACCTCATCTCTACAATAAATCAAAAAATCAGCTGGCCATGGTGGCACATGCCAGTGGTGTAGCTACTTGGAAGGCTGAGGTGGAAGGAACACCTGAGCCCACCATGTCAAGGCTGCAGTGGCTGTGAGCGTGCCATTGCACTCCATCCTGGGTAACAGAGTTAGCCTCTGACTCAAGAAAACAAAAATTGTGAGGCTAGATGTGGTGGCTCAATGCCTATAATCTCAACACTTTGGGAGGCCAAGGTGGGAGGATTAGATGAGTCCAGAAGTTTGAGAGCAGCCTGGGCAACACAGCAAGACCTTGTTTCTACAAATGATTAGCCGGGCCTGGTGGCACATGTCTAAATTCCAGTTACTCGGGAGGCTGAAGTGGAAGAATCACCTGAACCCAGGAGGTTAAGGCTGTGGTGAGCCTAGGTGACAGTAAGAACTTCGCCTCAAAAAAAAGAAGCCGGGCTCGGTGGCTCAGCCTGTAATCCCGCACTTTGGGAGGCTGAGGTGAGTGGATTGCCTGAGCCCGTGGGTTCGAGACCCGCCTAGACAATTTGGTGAGACCTCATCTCTACAATAAATAAAATAAAATAAAAATTAGCCAGGCGTGGTAACGTGTGCCTGTAGTTCCAGCTACTTGGAAGGCTGAGGTGGAAGGATCTCCTGAGCCCAGCAGGTCGAGGCTGCGGTGGCCGGGAATGTGCCACGGCACTCCAGTCTGGGCGACAGAGTGGGACTCCAACTCAAAAAGAAAAGAAATGAGCCAGACACAGTGGCTTACACCTGTAATCCCAGCACTTTGGGAGAAAGAGGCGAAAGGATTTCCTGAGCCCAGGAGCACAAGCCAGTCTGGGCAATTTAGCAAGACCTTGTCTCTACAATAAATCAAAGAATTAGCTGGGCATGATGGCACAGGCCTATAGTTCCTGCCTGAGCCCAGCAGATTGAGGCTGTGGTAGGTAACCTTGATCATGCCATTGCATTCCATCCAGCCTGGGCAACAGTGAGACTCCAACTAAAAAAGAAAAACAGAAATCTGTGTGAACTTTCTCAAATTAATTTGCCAGTATTTCTTATATAATTAATTATGACGGCCACCACTAGGGCAAAATATTTACCTAATTACCAGTCTATCTCTTGCCCAATTGTTTTCATGTTCAAATGACTGCATCAACTGAAAGTGCATTTTTCTCCTTTCCAGTCAGCTTTTATTTCAGCCTAACACATAGGAGAGACTACTGAGAGAAGAAAGACTGTCATACAATAGCAGAAAATTAATACTGAGTTTTAAAGTGTTAAGAGTGTTGCTATAAAAAAAAATCTTACAGCCGGGCTTGGTGGCTCAGCCTGTAAACCCAGCACTTTGGAAGGCCGAGGCGAGTGGATTGCCTGAGCCTACAGGTTCGAGACCAGCCCAGGCAACTTGGCGAGACCTCATTTCTACAACAGATAAAAAATTAGCTGGGCACAGTAGCACGCACCTGTTGTTTTGGCTACTTGGAAGGATCGCCGGAGCCCAGCAGGTCAACACTGGAGTGGCCGTGAGTGTGCCATGGCACTCCAGCCTGGGCTACAGTGAGACTCCAACTCAAAAAAAAAAAAAAAAAAAACCTTATAAAATTTTCATGGTTTTTAAGCATCTTTTTGAAAAGGCTTTGTCAATGCTATATTTGGAAATTAATTTACTGCCCAACAGTTAAGCACATTAGTCTTTAGCCAAGAAGCATCGGATTAATTTAGTAATTTATTTATTTTTGAGTCAGACTCTTGTCACCCAGGCTGGAATACCATGGCATGATCACAGCTCACCACAGCCTCGACCTCCTGGGCTCTGGCAATTCTTCCACCTCAGCCTCCTAAGTAACTGAGACTATAGGCATGTGCCACCATACTTGGCTATTTTTTTTACTTTTTGTAGAGATGATGTCTTGATATTTGCCCAGGTCTCAAACTCCGTAACAGGTGTGAGCCACCATGCCCAGCACATCCTAGTAATAAATAGAAGACTTGGATATGAATGAATGAATAACTGGATCCAAAGAGTAGTCATAATGCCTGTTCCACTCATCAGGCATATAGGAATCTTTATCATCTGGAATGTAGGCACAAATCCAGAAATAATCAGCAACAAGCCTGGCGCATGAAATGAAAGCATTTATAAACCTCTGAAGTATGAAGCTTTATCAAAAGAGCGATATTAGCTAAATTTGGAGTTAATTAAGATTTTGGATATATTAAGCTTCATTTTTTTTGGTTTTCTCATCACTTCTTCCAAAATTATAGACCAGAAGTTGGGGCAGTCGAGCAGCATGTGGGAGAGGTGGTCGGGAGGGCTCCAACTGCATTGTGCTGCTGAGCAGAAATGCTGTTTTTACGACATTGTGGGAGAGGCTAACACTCAGCCTGGCTCTGTGTTCTATTATTTGGGGTGTGGAGATGGTGCCAGGTACAGCACACATTCAAAAGCAAGCAGAGGAGTAAAACCAGGTTTTAGATGTTTTATCTTAAAAGTTTCATGTTTAAAGGGCAGGTTTGTTTATTTCTCAACAATACTAAATAAAATTTAATTTGTGACTTACTGAGTTAATCAGTTTGATGGGGTTTAGAAAAATGAAAAAGGTTTTCTTTCTAATCATTGCTGCAGTTTTGATCAATTGGTAATACAGAAATTAAATGCCTGAACTTTATCTGAGCGATAACATATTAATACACAACACATAGCCATTTCTAAATTCTATTTTCACAACTTATACTGAATTTTTTTTTTTTGAGTAGGAGTCTCACTCTTGCCCAGGCTGGAGGGCAGTGGCATGCTCATGGCCACCGCAGCCTCAACCTGGTGGACTCAGGCACTCCTTCCACCTCAGCCTTCCAAGTAGCTGGAACTACAGGCGCACACTAGCACCCTAGCTAATTTTTTGATTTATTGTAGAGATGAGGTCTCGCCAAGTTGCCCGGGCTGGTCTCCAACGCGTGGGCTCAGGCAATCCTCTCACCCCAGCGTGCTGGGATTATAGGTGTGAGCCACCGCACCCGGCCAAAAAGTTTTAATCTTCAGAAGAGTTGGAAGTACAATGAACCCATGTACTTTTCACCTAGATTCACCAGTTGTCAACAATTTGCATGTTTGCTTTGTTTTGTTTTGTTTTGAGTCGGAGTCTCACTTCGTCGTCCAGGCTGGAGTGCAGTAGCACGCTGCTCACAAGTCACCACAACCTTGACCTGCTGGGCTCAGGCGATTCTTCCTCCTCAGCCTTCCAAGTAGCTGGAACAACAGGCATGTGCCATCATGCCTGGCTTGAAATCAAAGTATTTTAATTGAAATAAATGATTAAATCAATGATTGAAAGGTGTTCTGGGAAAAAGACACTCAAAGAATCATCCCACAGACCACTTACTACAATGAGAAATACATATCCTTTACAATGAAGATGTGTGTGCATTCCACCTTAAACCAAGTGATCAACAATATAACTGGATAGACTGATATGTACCTCCTGGCATGACACATTGAGGATACAGTATTACCTGTACAACTGTTGTATTCTGGTCAAAAATATTTTACCTGCATCTAATAAAAACCAGCAAATTGTGGGACCTCTATCAAAACAACTTAAAAAAATGTCAATTTCAAAAGGGCCCCACCCCTTCAAAAAAGAAGGGAACTTTTTGTTGTATTTTATTGTCAAATGTATGGAAAATGATAATATAGCACTGTGGTTAGAAAGAAAAGTATCCTTGTTCTTAATAAAATTGAGGAGCCTAAAGGCTATTTAGTTCATAATTGTGTTTTGAAACTTGTTTTAAAAGTGGTTTAAAGCTTGTTTTGATGTGTATTGAAACCTGTTTTGGATGTGTAGAGAAGCTTGTTTTTAAAACTCAGATGTATGCTTGCTTTCCCGCCAAAGCTCAGCATATCAGGCCAGCCCAGTAATATACTTTTGGTAAACAAGTTTACATACCGGCCCCAGTTTCAGTGTGGGAAAAACCGCGGAGTCACGGTGCAGACCCTCTGGCCCCATCTCCTGCTCCACTCCCCTAGTAATCGAACATTCCAGATGTCTCAACCGGTTCCACCCTGCTCGCCTGACCATTGATGGTCAGCCGCGGTCAGCCACGACCCAAGACCATACAAACCAACCAATCCCAAACACCCCCGTATCTATCAGGAGAAATTGCCTAATCATGTGCAGACAAGTTTGAAGTGCGTTCCCCTCCCTTGTAACTGTGTATATAAACTGCCTGCTGTACTGGGTCGGGGCTCTCGTTCCTGTGCCGCTGCGCCGGTTACGGACGAGAGCCCAGACTCGAGCCTGAATAAAGACCCTCGTGTGATTTGCATCAGAGCTGGCTCTTTGGTGGTCTCTCAGATTCAGGATTCAGGTACAACAAAATATGTTGTGATGAAGTGTCATGAAGTCTACAACTTAAGGAAAAAATCAGTATATAAAAAAAAAAAAAAGTCGGGCTTCAGTGGCCACGAGCGTGCCACTGCCCTCCAGCCTGGGCGACAGAGTGAGCCTCCGACTCAAAAAAAAAGTACTATTTTAATCAGACAAATAATACCAGTATAATAAACACCCGGATATCCACTCATGTCATAAGCCCAATTTTATTAAATTTTAAAATTACTTATATCTGCTCCAGATCTATTTTTTAAAAATATGATATGGTCGAGACTTCTCTGAACTTCCTTGATTCCACACTCATTCCAGAGATCATTGTCAAGAACTCTGTTGATTTTTATCATTCATGGTTTATACTTCCACCACATATGTGGGTATTCATAGGCATTAAATAGTATTGTTTTGCAAATTGTTAACCTTTGTATGTCAACATATTGTATGGAGTAAGTTGTAGGTGCTTTTTTCATTCAACATTGTGTTTTTTATCAACCCTTATGCTCATTTATTTTTTACCACAAATTTATTTTTATGCCCATTTATTATAATTATTGATATTTACATTATTCCATTGTACAAATGTTTAATTTTTTTTTTTTTTTTTTTTGAGTTGGATTTTCACTCTGTCGCCCAAACTGGCATGCAGTGGCATGCTCACGGCAACTGCAGCCTTAAACTTCTGGGCTCAGGTGATTCTTCCACCTCAGCCTTCCAAGTAGCTGGAACTATAGACGCGCACCACCACGTCCAACTAATTTTTGATTTATTGTAAAAACAAGGTCTCGCCAAGTTGCCCAGGCTAGTCTTGAATCCTAGGGATCAGGCATTCTTCTTGCCTTGGCCTCCCAAAGAGCTGGGATTACAGGCATGAGCCACCACACCTGGCTAAATGATTTAATTTATGCATTCTACTATTGGTGGATTGGTAGAAATTAAATTCCCAATATTCTGTACACGGTGCTGCAGTAATGATTACCATACACACATTACTTCTTGGGTGAGACATGTGACATGTAAGTGACTTCTTTGGATTATGGACCTTGAAGTGGAAATTCCAAATTGGAGTTTGTGAGCCTGTATTTCACCAGACACTGCAATATTTTTCTTAGTGGTTGCACCAGTTTACTGCCACCTATGGGGAGAGAGGTCCCTTTGTTCACACCATCAATAACTCTTTTTTAAAATTTGAAAGGTGTGGGATACAACTCAGGATTAGGTATACAAGTGGTCATCACAGGTAAAGTTTGGACCTCCCTTTGGTCCCCACTTTGCCTGGTTTGCGATCAAGTACCCTTATTGACGCTGTGTGTCGTCTCCCCACCCCCACTCCGGCAGTATCCTGCTACTGCCAATCCCTTTCTTACAGTATTATGATAAATGCTAAAGCAAAGTAAACCATCAAGAGAGTGGGGAGACAGTCCACAGAGTGAGAAAAATATTTGCCAACTGCATATCTGACAAAGGCCTAACATCCAGGATCTACAGGGAACTCAAACATGCCTAAAGGAAAGAAATACACCCCCATTAAAACGTGGATAAAAGACAGGAATAGACATTTCTCAAAAGACAACATATGGGCAGCCAACAGATACATGAAAAAGTGCTCGGCCTCAGTAATCATCAGAGAAATGCAAATCAAAATCACATCGAAGCTGGGCTCAGTGGCTCAGCCTGTAATCCCGCGCTTTGGGAGGCTGAGGTGAGTGAATTGCCTGAGTCCGCGGGTTCAAGACCCGCCTGGGCAACTTGGTGAGACCTCATCTCTGCAATAAATCAAAAAATTAGCCGGGCATGGTAGCGCACACCTATAGTTCCAGCTACTTGTAAGGCTAAGGCGGAAGGATCGCCGGAGCCCAGCAGGTCGAGGCTGCGGTGGCCGGAAGCAGCCACTGCACTCCAGTCTGGGTGACAGAGACTCCAACTCAAAAAAAAAACAAACACATTGAGATACCACCTAACCCCAGTGAGAATGGCCATCATCAATAAAACAAAAAACAGATGCTGGCAAGGATGCAGAGAAAAGGGAATGCTTCTATACTGCTGGTGGAAATGCAAACTAGTTCAACCTCTATGGAAAAAGTGTGACGATTTCTAAAAGAACACTTTAAATTGTCACACTTTTTATACATTTGAGCCATTTGTATTTCCTTTTCTGTCAACAGTTCATATCCTTTGA
>CAUYQG010031108.1:0-50056 GCA_963574415.1 Tarsius wallacei | reverse complement strand
GTATACCATTGTGTATATGTACCACATTTCTTTTATCCAGTCCCTTTTTGATGAGCAGCACGGTTGGTTCCATGTTCTTGCTACTGTGAAAAATGCTGTGATAAACATACGTGTGCAGGAATCTTTTTTATGGAGTGATTTGAGTTCTTCCAGGTATAGTCCCAGTAGGGGGATTGTGGGGTCATATGAAAGGTCGATTTTTAGATCTTTTAGGAATCACCACAGTTTTTCACAGAGGCTGTACTAGTTTACACTCCCACCAACAGTGTAGAAGTGGTGCCTTTTTACTGCATCCTCTCCAGCATTTGTTGTTTTTTGAGTTATTGATGATAGTCATCCTGACTGGAATTAGGTGGTATCTCAGTGTACTTTTAATTTGCATTTCCTTGATGACTAGTGAGGCTGAGCATTTCTTCATATATCTGTTGGCTGCTCATATGTCTTCTTTTGAGAACTGTCTATTCATATCTTTTGCCCACTTTGTAATGGGGCTGTTTGTTTTTTTCTTTTTGGCACGTTTGAGTTCTTTGCAGATCCTAGATATTAGGCCTTTGTCAGACATAGAGTTGGCAAACATTTTTTCCCAGTCTCCACACTCTCTTGATGGTTTCTTTGGCTTTGCAGAAGCTTTACAGAAGCTTTGTAGTTTGATGAGGTCCCACTTGTCTATCTCATCTCTTATGGCATGGTTGCTTGGGGTTTTGATCCGGAATTAGTTGCCAGTTCCAGTTTCCATAAGGGTATCTCCTACATTGACAAGACAAGGAGATCAGCGGTATCCAAATAGGAAAAGAGGAAGTCAAGTTATCCCTCTTTGCAGACACCATGATTCTGTACCTCAGAAACCCAAGAGAATCTGTCAAAAACCTCCTTGCACTGATGAAGAACTGTGGCAAAGTCTCAGGGTATAAAATCAGTTGCAAAAGACAGTTGCATTTCCATACCCCAACAACAAACAGACAGAAACCCAAATAAAATGCACAATCTCATTCACAATAGCCAGAAAAAATCAAATACCTTGGTATCTTCCTAACCAGAGATGTGAAAGATCTTTCCAATGAAAGCTACAAAACACTGCTCAAAGAAATCAAAGATGACACAAACAAATGAAAAAATTTTCCACGCTCATGGATTGGAAGAATAAACATTGTTAAGATGTCTATCTGACCCAAGGCAATCTACAGATTTAACCCACCCATAAATTGCCATCAGCATTCTTCTCAGATTTGGAAATGATAATACAGGAATTCATATGGAAACACAAACGACCAAGAATCACCGAAACAATCCTCAGCAAAAAAAAAAAAAAAAAAAAAAAAATCAGCAGGTATCACACTCCCAAACTTTAAATTCGATTATAAAGCTACAATAATAAAAACACCCTGGTATTGGTACAAGAACAGTCATATAGACCAATGGACAGGATAGATTCCAGAAGCAAACCTCAATTTCTCAACCAACTCATCTTCGACACAGCCTCCACCACCGACTGCGGAGAGGAGAACCTATTCAATAAATGGTGCTGGGAAAACTGGCTGACCACATGCAGAAGATTAAAACAAGATCCCTATCTATCACCATACACAAAGACTGACTCTAAATGGATCAAAGACCTAAATGTAAAACCTCAAACTATAATAACTTTAGAGAAGCACATTTAAAATTAGACGCATATGTTAATATGAGCCACTGCTATGATGCCGACAACTATAGGTTTTTGCAGGGTTTAGATATTATTGATATTATACATTTTCATGGTCTAAGGGATGTGTTTGAGATTATAATTTTTTTGCATGCACCCAACAGCACTGATTAAGGTATCAGCAGGTAGAAGTACTGAAATGTACCTCAAAGCTAAAGGAGCAACATTCAGTATGCCTCTGGAGAGAAGTGGGGATGGCATGCTAGTATTCTCAAGAATGAGCAAAAAATATTGACACATCCATGAGCAACTTGGTGCACCAGGGCTTTTACTCTCCCAGATTCACTGGTCAGAATAAGTTCAAATTGATAACATTTCCTGGAATTCAGGAGAATAAAAGAAGAACCATACTTGTGGTAACTTTATTGTCTTTACCAGTATTTTGTAAAATTGTATCCAACCCAATGCAGTAGCATGACAGTAGAAACAATACTGAGTTGTTACATTTTTCAGAAATTCTAAGAACTTTGAGGCAGTGTATAATCCAAGGATACACCAGTGTGTGTGTGTGTGTGTGTGTGTGTGTGTAAGTGCGTGTGTGTGTGCAAGTGCCCATGCGCCTGTGAAAACTTCATAACTTATTTACAAAAATTAGCTGGTACTTTCAAGTTAGTTGGTTACTATTGCTGTGATTATTGTTTTAGTTTGTTTGAAACATCCAAATCATTGGTCGAATATTCCAGAAGAGTCTTCTGGTAGAGATGTGCCTTTCTTAGACGAGTCAAAGAATATTTATAGTTGTATGCAATTAAATTTACATGCACATTCTCTTAAGGATCTCAATGGTAGAAAATTAATTTTTTAATATAGATTTTATTTAAAAACAGCAATCACTTATAAAGAAACAAGTTTTCTAAGGCTAATGTAGGATATCATTTCGAAGCAAATATGAATGCTGTTGATCAGTTTTCTTGTCAATGTTACTTACAGAAATTTTTTTAAAAAATGAAATAAAATATTTCAACCTTCAGTTTTGTTATAAATGCAAATCATTCCAAATTGTGTTCTAGAAGGCAGCACTAATTCATATTGACATATCTGGTATTTTCACCACCAACAACTCCTGTGTCACAATCGCATTATCCTGTAGTCACACACAGGATATTGGCCTGTTACTCTATCATATGAAATCCTGGAGTACTAGGGCATGCACACAGAAAAATGCAGTTTCTGTGAAGCTTGATACAGTGAGGTATGTATGTGTGAGTGTGTATTTGACAAAAATGGGCAGAGAAAAATCAGATAATTTTGAGTTTGCACCAATATACTATATGCACACACAAAAAGCAAGAAGATGATAATTGAGTGGCGGTAATATGCGTCTGATAACCCATCTCTATGGGCATATGCAAAATCAAAGAAACGAGGCCAGCTTCCAAATTGAAATACACTTTCACCTGATATATTCAGGTCAATCACTGAAGCAAAAGAAGTGATTTCATTTGAAAGATATAAATAATAGTGTGGATTCTCCTTATCACTACATACAGGGTCTTAGACATGGTGTGTGGGCTTGATAGGAATTCATTGGAATGATACGTATGAAGCATGAATGCGAGGTAGAGGTAGATTTTTGTATGTCTGCAAAGCAGTCTGTTCTTTTGGTTAACATTGTCTCCACTATTGTGTTTCCATTTGCATGAGCTGGCTTATGCATGTGTATGTGTGTTTTATGGGGATGAGGGCAACAGAGTCGTTACAAAAGAAACACATGTGTTTGTAGGTGATTAGAAGAATAATAGTTTTATTACTATCCGTTAGAGAGCGTTCTCTGCCTTGTCCCCCCAAGGTGTGAGTGGGAATTAAAGCAAGTTGGCAATTACAAAGCTCCTGCTGCTGAATGTGAGCATAGGCACTGCAGTTATTGGCAGAGACTCCCCCCCACCCCCCTTCTTTCTTTCTTGAGGCTTAAGACTAGTTTGGAGGCCAGTCATTTCTCCTCTGCACTCTACTGGCTGTTGCAGCCTGAAGCTAGCTTGTTATAACCTACTTAGGCGGTGGGGAACTGTCACTCACCACTTCAGAATCAATGGTTGCAGATGGAAGTTTGGATGCAGTGCCTTTTCCCCCTGCAGTAACAAGCAGTTAATAGATTTTATTATAATTATTTTAACTGCACAAGCTCAGAAGGAAACTTAGAAGAGGTGTGCAGGTTTGCTAATCAAAATCACACACACTTGCACACAACAAAAGGCAATGGAATCTTTTGAAGGCATCCTTCTTGGAGCTGAGTGTAATATTAATAATGATACAAATAATAAATTCATTCTATAGGGAATTTGTTTTCATGAACCTGAAATGTCGGCTCATCAGAATTTTGCTAAAGGAGAGAAATACTCACCGAATTGTCATCAAGGGAATGACGTTTTGTTGGTATCTATATGTGCACAGGATTATATCTCTATGGATATATACACACACACACACACACATATACACATACATACATACATATGATTGCATTAATAAATATAGACACAATTTTTTCTTTATTTTTCTCATGGAAAACAGAATGTTTACATATTTTTAAGAACTTGAGGGTCACCTCTCAATTCAAAGAAAAAATTTCACACGTTCTGTTTCTTTTGTAAAATTTATCAGTTATACTTCCTGATCCGGAATTTGTCTTAATCCAGAGACTGTTTGATTGAAGGAGGCAAGGGTGAACATTTGCCATTATCTAAATAGGTCTGTATTTACCTATAACTGACTGCTGCAGTTTAGTAATCACATTGCATCTCTTCCGCTTTTCAATTTGTGTAGTGGGGATTAAGGAAAGCTCTGAAAATAACTCATGAAAATCAGTAATAGAAATGAAAGAGTCCATAGAAGGACTAATCTAATATGTACTTCTAGGGTTACTAGAAAGTCCTCTTTATTTAAGGAAAAAAATTATTCCTAGTCATAGAATTTTAACCCTTCAGTAATGACTTCACTTTTATAAGTTAATGCCTTTTGTTTAAGAAATATGACACATTCTTCTCTGAGTTAGTGTTGTAAACACCATTCCTTTGTCTCTTTTTCTCCTCAGCTTGCCTCCCCAGGTGGAGGCTGAAAATCTCAGAGACTAAGGTTTCCAGTATTTATTTCTATAGTGGTGGCCATGTGATTCAACTCTGGCCAATAAGACATGGAGCAAAGTCTGCAGGAAACTTCTGAAAAAAGGTTTATCTCCCTTAGAAAACACAAGAAAAGAGCTCTTACCTTAGTCTGCTGTCTTTAGACTTGTTGACATAGCTATTATGGGGTTGCTGTCGAATCCATCTAGCTATTAATCTGTCTAGTGACCAAGAGAAGTCATCATTCGCTCACTGATTATGACAAAATGGAAACAGGAAACAAGTGCTTAACAAGAAATTGGTGAGCCAGTAAACACACTCTGGTACTATCTATATGCACAGCAATTTTTATGGAAAAATCTTTTAGACCGCTTTTCCAGACTTTCTTTCTCAAAACCAAACAAGTTAGTAGAACCATTAGAACTACATATTTTTCTGTTTTAAAAAGTAACAGCCAGGCTCGGTGGCTCAGCCTGTAATCCTGCGCCTTTGGGAGGCTGAGGTGAGTGCATTGCCTGAGCCCGCGGGTTCGAGACCCACCTGGGCAACTTGGAGAGACTTCATCTCTACAATAAATCAAAAAATTAGCTGGGCATGGTAGCGCATGCCTGTAATTCCGGCTACTTGGAAGGCTGAGGCGGAAGGATCGCCGGAGCCGAGCAGGTCGAGGCTGTGGTGGCCGGAAGCGGCCACTGCACTCCAGTCTGGGCGATGGAGTGAGACTCCAACTCAAAAAAAAAAAAAAAAAACAAGTAACTTTACTGAGATATAATTCACATATCCTATAATTCACCTATTTAATGCAAAATCCAATCGTTTTTATTCTGTTCAGAGTTGTCCAACTATCACCACAATTAATTTTAGATCATTTTCATCATCCAAAAAAGAAGCTTCATCGCCATTAGTAGTCATTCCCCATTCCTCTCCCATTGTCTCAAGCAATTACTTATCTGCTTTCTGTCTCTATATATTTGCCTACTTCAAACATTTTATAATGATTCTTCCTATTTAAATGTATTTATGTGTCTTTTGACCAGCCCCTCCCCAACCCCTTCTCCTTAACCACCCAAGTCACTGGTAACCACCATTCTACACTCTGCTTCTATGAGATCAACTTTTTCTCGCATCAACATTTAAATGAGAGCATGCAGTATTTACCTTTCTGTGCCTGGCTTATTTTACTTAAAATAATGTGCTTCAGGCTCATTCATGTTGTCACAAATGCAAATTTTGTTCTTTTTGTGACTGAATAGAGACAAAGTACAGAATTGGAAAAAATATATTTAATAAGGCATTAATTTTTCAGATTTATAAGGAATGTAAACAACTCAATAGCAAGAAAACAAATAACCCCACTAAAATTGGACAAAAGTCATAAATAAACATTTCTCAAAAGAAGGCATACAAATGGCAAATGTTTATGGAAAAAATGCTCAGCATCAGTAATCATCAGGGAAATTTAAATTAAAACTACAATGAGATATGTCCTCACACTTGTAAGAATGGCTATTACCAAAATGACAAAAGCTACATATTGTCAAGTATGTGGAGAAAAGAGAACGTTTACACACTATTGGTGGGAATATGAATTAGTACATCTACTATGAAAAGCAGTATAGCGATTCCTCAAAGTGTTAAAAATAAAACTACCCTACAATCCGGCAATTCCACTACTGGATAGCTAAAGAGTCCAACCGTGGATTTGAATTTTGGTTGGAGAATATAAGGTGATTCTTTTTTCTTTCATTACACAACCTGACAACTCCATTAGTTTCTTTCTAACATTGAAAAAAAAGGATATAGGCAAATAATGATATTAATGTAATTGGGAAGTAAGATTTCTCTTAGTATTATTTCTTTTTGTTCTGCCTTTTGAGAAAATATAGGCATTGTAATAAAAATGGAATGAATTACTCTTTAAACCCCAGTAGATAGTGTTTTATTAAAAGCATGTATTTGATTTTTAAAATGCAAGTTTGACTTTATAAAAAATTACATTAAATAATACATTTACATTTTATATTACTAAAAAGAAGTTATACAGAACCTCTTTCTTGATAAGCAGAGCTCTGGAAAAAATGTGACACTATGTGTGCCTCAGACTCTCTATTTAATAGAATCTCAGATCCACGGCTGAGAGTTCTTGGGTCATACTTCCTCTCATGAAGGTGACACACTGTCTGGAGAGATGGTTGAAAGTAGGAGCTCCAGGTGTCTGCTTTCTGATTTATGGTCAATACAGGAAGACTCTGATGTGAATAGGCTCTAATTCAAGAATAGGTATCATGCGTTTTTTCACATCTTACCTAGCTTTAAAAATAGACCACTAGGTTTAGTCAATGGGAGATGTTTTCTTTATTTCCTGAGAAGGTGACAAGTTCTAAGGGAATTTGCCACTCACATTCAGACTTACTCACTCATTTATTAATTCATTAAATTATTCATTTGATAGATATTTATTGATGACCTACTGTGATTGTTATAATCTGAAGAATACAATAATGATTCAGATACAGTCTTTATTGTCAAAGTGCTTATCAATGTCCTTGTTGTCAAAGCGCTTATCAACATCCTTGTTGTCAAAGAACAAAAGGAGAAACTGACATCTGAAAATATGATGCAGTTAATACCCTGAAAGTGATATAGATTAAGGGAAAAGTAACAAGAAGACATGAAAAATTATACCAGGCCAAGTCTTACTAGTTTACTTTGTAGTCTTTTTCATGCAAATTTCAACAATTCTCCATAGGTGAAGTAGAAAAACTCTGGATTACATTTTTTTTAAAATAGAATTTTAGAAAACTTCTAACAGATTTTTTTTTAATGCCAGCAGCTCTCAAACATTAGTGTGTATCAGAATCCTCAGACTTTTTACACAGATTTCTGTGCTGCTTCACCTTTCCCATCCCCAGAATTTCTGATTCAGTAGATCTAGCGTGGGCCCAAGAATTGTACTTCTAACAAGTTTTCAGATGCTGCTGCTGCTGCTGCTCTTGGGACCACATTTTCAAATCCTTTATCATGTTGTCACTTATTGCGGCTCTTCTGATGATCTTTAGGATATTAGAGACACAAGGGCATACTTGCAGGAGAATGAGGTCTGTAAGAACTTATTTCTAAGATACTCTATCCAGGCTAGGTTCCTACACTTCTCTTGTTTCTGGTAAACTTTCCAGAAGCTAAACTGGGCTACTAGTGACCCAGTAGGGCGGTGAAATAGGGAAGAAAATAATTCAAGGGATTAATTGGCTGGTAGTGCAACTAAAAAAAAGGGCCACCCATATATGCTAAAGAAGATCTGTAGTTCAGAATTGTGTGTCATTAACACACGCTGTATTGTTTTGAGTTTCCTTTACTATTGTGCGCTCGCAATGGAGCATATCCACTCTTAAATTACCTTGTTGCAATGCACAAGAAACAGAAAATGTATATGTTTCTAACACTCAGGTATCTTCGCCCATCCAATTCACATGTTCCTTTTTTGTGCAACTTATCCCATTTCATGTGAATTTCTTAATACCCAGATGAAGACTTGTTTTTTTTTGTTGTTTATTTACACTTAATTCCTTTGTGTTTAGTTTCTTTGTCTGTGTGATGTGGGTAATAGAATCTACCCCCAAAGAATCTTGTGAGAATTAAAAATGCTCAGGTATGTAAAGCATTCAGAGTAATAAAGGGTGCATAATAATCCATGAATTAATGTTACCTAGAGCCATAGATTTAGCTTTTTAAAAACCTTTTTAGTGTAAATATTTTTAAGCTAGAAAAGATAAATTTTTATAATAAATTCCTTACATCAGTCAACTAGATTTTTGATGCATTTCAAAGTAAAGTACATACATCAATACAATTCATTCTTTAAATAATTCATCATGTTAATGACTAATTATAGCTCAATATTTTATATTTCTTTCCTTCTGAATTAAAACTCACATTGAAAGAAATCTTGTGTATCTTAATTTAATATCAACGAATGCATACATCTTTGTAACATAAACCTCTATCAAAAACATGGACCATATCTGTACCCAAGAAAGTTCTTCATGCCCATTCCCAGTCATTCTCTGCCTCTATCACAAGCCCCATCTTTACTCCCAGGAGTTCTGACTGTTCCACATTTTTGTCAACATTTGCTGCTAGGTCTTTATCTTTTGGTGCATAGGTACTAGTGTCTCATTATGGGCTCAATTGTAATTTATCTGAATTCTAATTATATTAAACACTTTTTATGTGCTTATTGGTCATTCATTTTTCTTTTTTGGGGGGGTGAAGGTTCTGTTAAAATAATTTGCCATTTATTGAAATAAATTGTTTGCCTTTTTATTTTAAGTTGTGGAAGTCATTTACCTATTCTTGATATTAGTAGCTTGACAGAGATCTCTGTACTGTATATTTTACCCTTAACTGTGACTTTCTGAATTAATTTCTTAATTTCATGTTTGAATTAACAGAACAATTACATTTTGATTAACATTTCAACCATTTTTTATCTTAGTGTTATGTGTCCTACTTAAGAGACTGTTGTCTACTCTCAAGTCAAGAAGATACTGTCTTCTGTTTTCATCTAAATCTTTATGATTTAGCTTTTATGCCCAGTTCTAAGATTCATTTTCACTAAATTATTGTATATGGTATGAGGTAGGGGTCAATATATATATATTTTAACTTTTAAGATATGTTATCTATATATTACTTTTTGAAGTTGTATTAAATTACTGTGGCAATGTGTAGTATGACATTTGTCTAACTGTGCTTCCACCATTTTCTTTGCCTGTGCTGCATATTGCATGGTGATGTTAATGTTCATTCGATTAATGCCATCTTTTGAGTGAATGTCATACATAAAAAGTATATACATGTTTTTGGGACTACCTGTATATATAATTTTTTTCTTTAAGGATATTTTGTTACTCCAGCATCATTTGTTGACGAGATTTTCCATTATCCATTGAATTGCATTGGCACATCAATTGCAAAGCAAATTGCCAAACCAATGTGAATCTATTACTGCATTATCTAATATAGTACTTTTACCTATTTGTCAGTTCTTATGCAATACCATACTGTCTTGATGCTGTGACTTTGCATATGGTCTGGGAATCAGACAATGTAAATTACCCTGCCTCTTTTTTTTCCAAGATTGCTATGGAAATTTAGGTTTCTTGTTTTTTTTAATGTCAATTTTAGAATAATCTCCCAGTTTCTACAAGCTGTCTTATTAGACTAGTGATTGCATTAATTATACATTTAAATTTGGGCAAAATTGACATTTGAAAAATATTGACATATGTGATGCTTAAACACAGTTTACATCTCTCCATTTATTCAGACCATCTTTAATTGATGTTAGTAACATATTACAGTTATCAAAATAGAGGCTTTAAACATCTTTTGTTACATTTATTCATACATGTTGGATGTATTTTTATGTTATTGTAAATTAGATAATATTGTAAGTTATTTTTTATGCTTTTATAGCTAAGGTAAATATCATCTTCATTTTTGTATATTAAATTTGCATCCTATGACATTGATAAGTTTATATATTAATTCTAGTAATTGTTTTGTGTACTTATTTGGGTTATCTGTATCAGTTAACCTGTCATCTATAAATAGAAACAGTTTTAATTCTTCTTTGAACTTTTTATAACTTTTATATTTTTTTCTTGTCATGCAATGCTTTATACTCCAGTGCAAGGAGGAATAGAAGTAGTTAGAGGTCACACTTTCTCATTAAATAAACCATTAATATCACCAACATTAGTATGATGCTAGTTGTAGATTTTTCATACATGTTCTTCATCAAGTAGAGGGTGCTCCATTTTCCTCCCGGGGTTCTCAAAATTTTTAACATAAATTGGTGTTAAATTTTATAAAATTTTAGTAATAAAATGCAATTTAAAAATGAATTTAGGTATATTCAAAATTACTATTTAATCGTAAATCAGCTTTCATAATTTTTTTGTTTTATGAAAGTTGTCAAGTTTGTTGGTGTAAAGATGCTGTTGATAATTCCTTATTATCCTTTGAGAGCTATGGGATATGTATGTATGCTCTTTCTTTCATTCCTGATATAAGAAATGTGTGTTCCTTCTCTTCTTTAAATCTATTCTTAAAATCTTTTTAAAAAAACATCTGTGCCTTATTATTAATTGCCTATGTGATTTGTACTTTTTAATTGACTTCTTTTATATGTATATTTTCTTCAATTTACTTAATCGAGAATTGTTTTGCTCTTGTCTTCTAGCTTCTTAAGTTGAAACCTTAAGATATTGAATATGGACAAGTTTTTCTTTTCTATTATAAACATTTAAAGTTAAAGGTTTCCTTCAATGCTCAGCATTACCTCCAATCCATAAATTTTCATATTTGGTGTTTTTTTTGTATTTTAGTTAGAAATATTGTCTGCATTCTATATTTTTTAAACCCATGGGTTATTTAGAAGAATGATTATTTATTAATTAATTTGTTTGTTTGTTTACTTATTTGAGTTGGGGTCTTTGTCTCTCAACTTGCAGTGCAGTAGCGCAATCACAGCTCCTTCCATCCTCAAACTCCTGGGTTCAAGAGATCCTTCAAGCTCAACTTCAAGAGTAGCTGAGACTACAGGTACATGCCTCCATGCCTGGCTAATTTTTTATAAAATGTTTATAGAGGCGAGATCTCGCTATGTTGCCTAAGCTGCTCTTGAACTCCTGAGCTCAAGCCTAGGAGTTCCTACCTCAGTCTACCAAAATGCTGGCATTATAGGCATGAGCCACTGTACTGGCCCTAGAATTTTATTTTAATTTTCTTACATATACTGCTTTTCTAGACATATTCTGTAGAATAACTTTTTTTAAAAAATTTAATGCAACTTTCATTTTTTGCCTAGCATATGGCCTATGTTGGTGAGTATAGCATCTGCCCTCAGTTTGTAATTGCAAATTGGGTCAGAAGCTTAATAGTGTTGTGCAGGACATTTAATTTTTTATTAATTTTTTTTTTTAGTTTTGTTGTTTCATCAATTTCTAAAATCTTAAGTTTTTCTAAAATCTTCAACTGTGATTGTGAATTTATTATTTCTTCACTTAATTCCATCAATTTTTGCTTTATAAATTTTGAAGTTTTGTTATTAGGTTCATCTGCATTTGTGGTTATAATTTCTTTCTCATGAATTTACACTTTTATTATTACAGATAGATTTAAATTAAAGGCAATCTTTTGGGTGACATTCTAATCTCAATTCTATTCATTTGTGTTTAACTCTTAGACATGAAGCCAGACTTCCATTTGTGTGGTTCTGAGATAGGTAAAAAATTCAGGAATAGTTCATACATAAAATTTAGATCTCTCTTTTTCTGGTTGTCTCTTTTTTGGTATTCCCTGCTTTTCAGTGGTTATACTGATCACAACTCTATTATTTGTTTCTTTAAGCCAGTAAAATTATGAGAATACTATGAGAATTTTATTGGCTCTACACAATCTGAACTAGGGTCAGTCTTCAGGGGAGGATCTCTAAAAAAGGAGAACCTTACCCAGTAAACTTCCAAATGTAGTTTTTTTCAATCTTGACTTTCTTGCAGAATCTTCTTGCTTTTTGATCTCCAACTCATGTCTTTAAATAAGTATTTCTTTGCCTCTAGAATTTATAGTTATTTCCTATGAGAAGGATTTTCTGATAGAAGCTTATTTGTCCATTCCTGGAAATGAAACCCTGAGTTTGGTTTTAATATGTTGATTTATTTTCAAGAATTACCACTCCCTCCTCCCCACATTCCTCTGTCCTTTTCTTCTTCCTCCCAAATTAAAAACTTTATTTTAATTCCTTTGCCCAAGGCTGAGATTTTATACATTTCTGCCTTGCCCTTTGCACTTATACATTTTCAGAAATATGACTCTTGCTTCTTTTTTTAAATGAAAGAGAGCTGTCAAGCTTGCCGTTCTAATTAAAAGAACTAGAAAAAAAGAGGATACAATTAGTGATCTAGAATTCCTTAGTTAATCAGGAAAATATTACAGGGGCAATACTTAGACAAATAGATAAAATTATCTGTGTAATAAGTCTGTGTTTAAATCAAGACAAGAAGAGAAGTTGTATTAAACAAAATCAGATGTCAGGAAATGAGTCAATTTCACTGTGCTTCAATGCCGGGTACCAACTTCAATGGAAACCTTTGAGGTATGTAGAAAATTGGAGTAAGAACCAATATGGCAAAGGCTACAGAAGCAAACAAAACCCCAATGTTCAAGATCAAAGCAGATTCCAGGCTTAATGAGGCAGGACTAATTCGGTTCACCCATTATTTATTATCATGTTTGCTAATGTGCTCAGTGAAAACTTCAGATATTTTACAGGGCAGGACAGCCTGAGGCTCCTGCAATGTGCATCAAAAACTACACCCTAGCAGGAATAGGGAATTAAAAACTTCTAGGGCAAAAGCAAGAGTCTTCTTAAAAATACGGTATAGGATTACTTCTCATTAAAAGTTGCTGTTCCACATATATTCATTGAAAGAGTAAATGAAAATTAGAAAAACTGAGCCAAGGCTATCTAAAAACCATAAATGAAACACGGCAAGTTCACTTTTCCATTTGATGAACTGATGAACTATTATAACTTGTCTTAATATTGCAAGTCTGAATACAGAAAGTACCTTAGAATAACAGACATTTAAATAGCTCTACTTTTTTTTTTTTTTTTAATTTCCAGAGAAATGGAAGCTTGGACTTCATACAGTTACTTCCAGGGCACTTGTCCTTGATGTCATCAGACATCTCTTTGGAAGCCAGAAAACTTGGATGGGAGAAAAGTCATTAAACTACAAAAAAATAAGCCAAAGTTTATGTTGTTTAAAAAAAAATTTCCCTCAGTAAATGTATTTATTTTAATTTACATTTAGATGAAGTTTACAGAGCAGATGGTAAGAATTTCAGTCAATTTGTAAGAAATGCCATGCATTTCATCCAATGGGATTGCAAATAGCAATAACACCCATCTTTTCCCTTACCTTTTTGGATAACCATATGAAAAAAAATGTAAACCCAAGAATTTTCAGATTAAAAAAAAGAAACAAATTAATGTATTCCAATGGGAAAACCTTTTTAAAAATTGAAACTGATCCAACTTCCCCATAGAACTAATGGTTATAATTTCTTTCCAAATAAACATAGTAATTGACCCTCCTGGTCTTAATGCTTGAAACTTACATTTGTCTGAGCTTTTTCTCAGGAAACTGACCCTCAGGCCTATAGTGTAAGAAATCAAAACTCTCCAGATCACTGCATCCACACAGTGAGATGCCAGACCCCACCAGTTTGCCAACTCTTCCTTAACCCTCACCAGTTCCTATTTACCACTTTCTCTTCCTTACCCTTCTCTAGTTCCTGTATTTTGCAGATTTGAGAATAAATCTCCTATTCTCCGTGGCTGATATGACTCAAATAAAAAGACTTCTTCCTTAGCAATACTTGTTGTCTCAGTGATTATCTTTCTATGCTGTGAGCAACAGGACCATGACCGAATTCTTGACATTTGGTAACAGTTTTCCAAAGAAATCATTTAAGCAGATAGTATTCAAATCTCTAAGGAAACAGTTAGCAACTAGGTAGAATAACTATTATTTCACCTATATTGAAAACACTATTCTTTTAGTCTAAAATAATAACTTGAAATTATGAAAATGCACATGATGTGGAACATGGATACCTACTTATCTTTGAGTTTATCTCCATCACTGATTCCCTATAATAACTTTCTGAGCTTCAGATACCTTTCACCAAACATGCAAGAGATAACATTGTGTCTATATAATGTTAAAAAATTAAACTAAGTATATATGAAAATGTATGTAAGTATATGTGAGAATTTTAAAGAAATTTGTAAATTTTTTTAATTTTAATTGTTCATAAAAATTAAAAATTATATCATAGGACCCAAGGGAACATGAAGATATATCTTTAGAACTACTTTTAATAATATTTTTGAAAACTATTAGAATGATTGGAGTACTGAACATCCCCAAAAATAAGTAAATAAAATAAGAGCTATACTAACAAATTTATCAAAACTAATTTTTCTTTTATTCATATGGTTATTAAGCTGTTGATTAGGTTATTGCCTCAGCCATAACAAATCTTGGTTTTAATAACGATTTGTCACATTTTCTATTAATATTATGTATGAGATTTTAGAAACACTCACAGATATAAATTTAGTTCATTTAAAAGTGGCTAATGATTATTTACAAACATTATTGTATATGTAATAGGGGAATATTAGGATATGAAAACCAATGAAAGACTATGCCATATATACCAGAAGTGTATTTGCGAGGAAACAGACTTGAGTCAGGAAAGTAGGTAAATTATCGACAATCCACTCATATACATGTTTCTCACTCACACCCTTGCTGCCAGTGGCTTTTTTTTTTTTTTCCCTTATAAGTGCATGATCTGCCTGAAAGGTTTGGGGAGGCAGAGATTTTCTATATTTGGCATAAACACCTTATGATCTGATTTCCTGGTTCTACTTGTAAAGATTCTTTTTCAGTAGACCTGAACAGAGGATTGATTCTGCAGGTGATTTTGATATCCAGTCATGTTTGCGCACTAGTAAAATAGTGTAATTGTTTTGCATTTTCAGAGAAATAAAGTGAGTTGTCAATGGTTAACATTTAAGTATAAACAGACTTGGGACTCAAACTCATATCTTACTTTTGCTAAGAAGTTATAGTAGATTATAAGCTTGTTTATTGATCATCAATTACTTGATAAGGTTGATATGGATAAGATCTGATTTAAGGGTATCAAAAAAGGCTTCTATTTCGCCATCAACAGTAGTTGCTTTCCTAATACTTACTTCCTAAAGCTTCACAATATAAAGGTTTTGGGATATAAAGAATTTACTATTTCAAATCAAAATGTATGGGCAGAGTGTGAATGTGAAAGCTGGACACACCTAGTATACTTATTAGATAAAATATTTTGTTATCCAGGAGCAGTGTAGCTATTAGCAGCAGTGTGCTGGAAAATGCTTAACATCTGGCTTATCTCCCCCACATACAAAAAAGCCCTCAACTGTAGGTGTGGCTATATATTCATGTGTATACCTACATACTTATATATTTGTGTTGTACATTTTAAAAAGTAAGAAAAGTATAACACAATTTTAAAATGATGACAAAATATACAATATATTTTGTTACCATTTTTAAACATACATTGCAAATTCCATATAGCCAATTGATATACCCAAAATAGTTTGTTGATTTTGCTGATACCTTTCAGCAGGAGTCAATTTATGATTGCAATATTCTGAGTAGTATAGTTTGGATGTGAATGGTGGGTTGCTATCTTTGTGCCTGTTTACAAGTTAAGAAGAAACTAAAACAATGGATACAAGGCCACACTTCACTCAAACTCATATCTTACTTTTGCTATGAAATTAAAGATGTCATTATTAGTTGGATTGAATAATAGTTTTCAAGTACTAGAAAAACACTTCCTCAGCTTTTGTGCTATTCACAGTATAAGAGCTACTGACAAATTTTTAAGTTTAATCTGCATTAATAACACATTCCATCACTTTCTTATGTCAAGACAATTAGCAAAACAATAAATCAAGCTTTAATTTGTAGTGTTGCTGGTTTCCATAGATTTCTTTATTTTTTATTTTTATTTTAATGATGTGGGGTACAATTCAGGGTTAGTATACAAATGTTCATTATGCAGGTACCCTTGCTGATGAGGTGTGCCCATCCCCTGTCAGATACCACTACTGCCAGTCCCACTGCCGCCCTCCCCTGTCAGATTCCCACTATTGCCAATCCCTTTCCTTTAGTATTACATGAGTGAGAAAGTGTGATACTTGGTTCTTTGTTTCTGTGATAGATCACTCAGTATTATGTACTCTAAGTTCGTCCAAGTTGCTGTAAAGTTCATAATGTCGTCCTTCTTTATGGCTACATAATATTTCACCATGTATATGTACCACATTTTTTTATCCAGTCCTCTTTTGTTGGACAACACAGTTGGTTCCATGTTTTTGCTATTGTAAATATTGCTGCAATAAACATGCATATGCAGATATCTTTTTCATAGAGTGACTTGAGTTCCTTCAGGTATATTCCCAGTGGGCGGATTGCAGGGTCATATGGGAGGTCAATTTTTAGATCTTTTAGGAAACACCACACTGTTTTCCACAGAGGCTGTCCTAGTTTACATTCCCACCAACAGTGTAGAAGTATTACCTTTTCACTGCATCCTCTTCAGCATCTGTTGTTTTTTGAATTATTGATGATGGCCATCCTGACTGGAATTAGGTGGTATCCCAGTGTGGGTTTAATTTGCATTTCATTGATGACTAGTGAGACTGAGCATTTTTTCATGTTTTTGTTGGCTGCTTGTATGTCTTCTTTTGAGAACTGTCTATTCATATCTTTTGCCCACTTTGTAACAAGGCTGTTAGGTTTTGTTTGTTTGTTTGTTTGTTTGTTTGTTTGGCGTGTTTGAGTTCCTTGTAGATCCTGAATGTTAAATTCTGTCAGATAAACAGTTGGTAAATATTTTCTCCCAGTCTGTGGGCTGTCTCCCTGTTCTTTCAATGGTTTCTTTTGCTTTGCAGAAGCTTTTCAGTTTGATGTGGTCCCACTTGTCTATCTTATTTCTTATGGCATGGGTGCTTGGGGTTTTGATCAGGAATTGGTTGCCAGTTCCAATTTCCATAATGGTGTGTCCTGCATTTTCTAAGGTTCTTTTAGTTTGAGTTTTTATGTTTAGGTCTATGATCAATTTAGAGTTGATTTTTGTGTATGATGATAGGTAGGGGTCTTGTTTTAATCTTCTGCATGTGCTCAGCCAGGTTTCTGTACATTTCAAGCTACTCACCATCATCCAACAACTGAATGGAAGAAGAGATGTTCAATGGCACTATTATACCACATTTCCACTAGCAGACAGAATAAATGTAAATATCCTCAAAGCATAGATAATAGTGAGGTAAAATATTTAAGAAAATATGTATTTTCTTAAAGAGTATCTCTTTTTTGTTTTAAATCTAATATATTAAATAAATGGAATTTGATTTTTAATAATAGCTTTATTTACTAGCTGGCTTCCAAAATTTCTGACAATTTTTAAATTGATGCTTCTGAGCCAGTACACCCAGCATATCACAGTTCAGTTAACAGTTTGACTGAATATATAAAGAAAGGGGAGAACACTAATAGGAAAGGTGAATTGAGTAAGGAAGAAAAATGATGCTCTAATTAAAAACTGCTTACTGGCTAAGGCGGAAGGATCGCCGGAGCCCAGCAGGTCGAGGCTGCGGTGGCCGGGAGCGGCCACTGCACTCCAGTCTGGGCGACAGAGTAAGATTCCAACTCAAAAAAAAACAAAAAAAAAAAACCCCTGCATACTTTAGGATTATGCACTGAACTCTGAAGGCAAAATTTTTGCATAAGTATTTTTCTTTTAGAGTTCTTCTTTTCATATGTGGTATTAAAGTGAAGTCATCAACCAAGTTTAGAAAATGATATTTTCTTTCAGGAAGAATGATTTCACAGGAAGTCATGGTGTCAGAAAAAAACTATGTATAAGGAAGTCAAAGATAAACCTGATACAAATAATACCTGGCTACAATGATAGACTTGATAAATTGACCCTATTACTGCACACCCTGTATTGTTCTATTGTTGAGATCCTTTTACCACTTGAAAGTAATGTATTTGTGAAGTTTAATTAGAGATTAAATTTACCAGCATCCACCAGTCCCATGCTTTTCCTTCTGGGCAAATGCTTGGCAAAAATGGGCACAACTCATAAGACGGCTTTTGTTAGAAGTGTTATAAAATTTTAAAAAATGTCTTCTGCATGTATAATCTGTAAATAGCATATCTAGGAATAAAGGAAAATATAAAGGAAAGATATATCTTCCTAAGGTTTCTTGTCAATATCTTGACTCTGTCAGAAAATTGTTTTAATTTATAAAATTCACTGAGCAACTATCTCCATAGTTCAGGAAAACTCACAATGAATTTTAAACCTTAAATTTGTTAAATCCTAAATATTTAATCAACATGAAAGAATGGATTCCTCAAATATAAAGGAGCTTTACATAATACTTGTGGAAAAATTAGTGAAAGTTTTTTTTTTAAATTTGTTTTTGTTTTCTACATCAGCCTTAGTTGTCCATGTATACACACAGGAGTTTAAACTGTACTTTGTCAGAAATCTCGGTAGTATTTGGAAGAAGTTCTTAAAGATGAAGGAAAGAAGAAGAAATCAAATTTCCTGCACAGAAAAACAAATAATCAGTAAATGAAGACAATGAACTTAAAACAAACTACTGGAAGCTACTTTTTAAAATAATATATAACTATACCTGAAATTAAATGCTATATAGAAATTATATGGTTTGAAATAAATGAGTGATATAGATTCTTATAAAGAGAAAAAATGTTTGTAAGTATGTGTATGTGGAAAGGAGGATATTTTATTGAGTATTTTTAGATTGCATATAATTGTAAACAATTTTTCTAAAGGGAATTAAAATCTCTGTTCTTTGGGATTTTTACCAGCTGATTGGAAAAAATAAATGAAGGAGAACATAAACACAAATTTGTTGAGCAGAGATGAAAATTTAATATGCTTAGTTCTTATACAATGAGACAGTAACAATGTGTATGTTATGAAGGAAGGTCATCTTTGGCTGTAATTGGCTGAGAAGGCCTAGCAAATATGGAAGGATTCATTTGAAATTTGCATACTGGTTAATTTTTTTTTTAGCCCATAGGAAAATGAAATTCTAGGAAGGAGGAACAAGGGAGTCAAGAACTTGGAATCTAACACGAGAGTGGAATTTCTAAATAGTAGTGATGAGTATGAAATGACAGATCTTTTGCAGGCTTATGAATTAATATTAAGTCAGCAGCAGAGAGGTAGTGGATTTTGGAAGCTAGGCTAAAGAGTTGGCAATGCATCCTCACAGGCAATAAGAGACCAGAGGAAGTAGTAATTTATCCCTGGGAAGAATTCAGGGTTAACAATGCTATAGGATTATTATTTATTTCTAAATGTCCAGAGATGCCTGTGTTACTTCTAAGCTAACCAAGATACCTAGTGCACTCAGTAGTCCTTCTTTAACTATTCTTTTCCAGCAGCATCTGGTTGGCTGAAACCAGATACCAACATATAATGCTTGTCCAGACTGAGGACTCAGATGAGGCCAGGAAGGCATTCAACTCAGGAGTAAAATGGAAGGGGCAGGAAAAAACTCAGGAGTCAAGATTAGTATTTTAATGTAATACCTTTAAAAACCAAAATCAATGCAAAACTCCATATGAACAAAACATCAAAAAATTCAGTGAAGACAGGATAAATATTCACCATGCATATCTTCATGCCCGCTCATTTGATCCTAACAATCACCACGTGAGGACCATATGACAATAATTATTCCACCTATTTGATAAACGTGGGCAACTGAAATTCAGAGAAGTTCACTCACTTGCTTGAATCATGATAGACTCAACTTAGATATCCCTACAGCAAAAGCAGTACATTTTCTGCTCTAGGGGACTAGCAAGTCCTTTTATGGGTGCCCTCTGAATAGACTCAGAAGATGAGTTCAGAAACCTAAAAACATTCCTGATCCTCACTGAATTAAACCAAGGAAGTTTTCCGTGTATGATGCTGATTCTGTGATACATTCTTCACCCTAATTTCTGTTAAGATTTCAGTGGGGAGGAAAAAAAGGTTTGGGAAGAGATCAACAAGATTATCCAAAAAGTAAAAAAAAAAAAAAAAAAAAAATTCAGAAAATTTTACTTAGAAAGAGATTGAGGGCCAGGTGCAGTGGTTCAAGCCTGTAATCCCAGCACTTTGGGAGGCCGAGGTAAGAGAATTGTCTGAGTATAGTGGTTCAAGACCAGCCTGGACAACTTGGAGAGACCTTGTCTCTACAATATTAAAAAAAAAAAAAAAATTAGCCAGGCATGATGACACACACTTGTAGTTCCCGCTACTTGGAAGACTGAGGCGGAAAGATCACCTGAGGCCAGCTGGTCGAGGCTGTGGTGGCCATGGACATGCCATTACACTCCAGCCTGGGCAACAGAGTGAGATTCCAATAAAAAACAAAAACCAAAAAACACACAGACTGAGAACATACTGCACAGTCTAGGTAAAAAAGTATAAATTATATGTTAATCATATGCAAATAATGTATGACCCTACAGTTTCATACACCTGCATATGGCCCTCAGGGACTAAAAACAGCTGAATTCTTTGCATTTCAGCATAGACCCTGAATTGAATTTACTAGTAAAACCAACTCAGATAAATTTTTAGTTATTATTTAGTCAATGAGGTGGTTTCCAAGGTCACTAATTAGCAGGTTTAATCTTTTTAAACCCACAGCCTATTTGGATTCAGGGCTATGGTCTGCATCTTATGTTCCCATCTGCACTGACTTTGATTTGCCTCTTGGACATTCATACTGACCCCATCTGCACAATGGTGTCTGCCAGCTGAATCTGGTCAGTTACATTAGGAGGCTGGATGCTGGACGTGGAGATGGTAGTGGGGACAGTAGGCAGCAGTGTCCATGAACAGGAGGCTAAGGCCTGAAGCCAGAGCAGATATTCAGTTGATTGGGCCTCAAAGTTGGGACTAACATGTTAGGTGCACGGCAGGTGGACTGATGAGATTGCAGGGCAGCAGCAGTTTGGAGTTGGCAAGCTTCTGCTCACAGTTTGACTGCAGCAGCCTTATTAGCAGGGTTGAAGCTGTAGTTTCATCCACTGAAGTTTCCTGACAAAATCATTGTCCCACTTTCAAAACTCAAATAAAATCTCAACAGGAAAGAAAACCTCCTGCATGTAGAAAGGCACCGCTCTTTGACCAAACACTTTGCTTCTAGTGGGAGAGAGAAGGAAAGAGAGGGCATCCACCTGCCCACTCAGCAATAAACCTCTGTTTATCTCAGTTCCTCAACCCATGAAATGGAAAAAATACATGCCTAACCTATAGCACAGACATGTTATGAAAATAACATGAAGTAATGTGTATGACAGAGCTTTAAAAAGAAGAAAGCCTCATATGTTAGAAGTTGTCTTTTGAAAAAAAAATTAGCATTGGTTTTGAATAAACTAAAATGTATTCTTTTGATTTCTCCTGAGAAAAATGTAGAATCATCTGAATTACCATTAATTTTGTACCACTTACTTCTTGTCCCCAAATTCAAGCTAAGGTGAACTTTGTGTATTCTCTAAATGTAATCCTTTGTATATTTTCCTCTTTTCATGCTGCAACTCATTCTATTTTTTTGTCAGCCTGGAAAATTGTTTGCCTTCTATTTGTC
The DNA here is from genome assembly GCA_963574415.1 of Tarsius wallacei. Taxonomy (NCBI): domain Eukaryota; kingdom Metazoa; phylum Chordata; class Mammalia; order Primates; family Tarsiidae; genus Tarsius; species Tarsius wallacei. The sequence goes on along the minus strand of CAUYQG010031108.1, from coordinate 27,954 downwards.
TAAGTCAGAACTTTACATATCTCTTCAAATCAAATCCCACCTTAAATATCATTTTTCCACAAAAAATTTCTGTCTCCTTCTTGCTACTTTAGACTTTGAAAATATAATCTTCGAATTTTATTATGCTACAATGTGCCTCCTCTGTACAATACAGTCATTTATGTCCTTGAATTATTCCATCTCACAAATTTTAATCTTCTCTTGAGCAAGGAGAGCTACAGGACCCAGGGAAGGGCTCCACCCATAAAATTCTTCAATATGTATTTGTCACTAGGTACCAAAGTTTCACTCTGGATTTTTCCTTTACACATTTTCCTTGGTAAAATATATTTGAGCAAATTGAAATATGTCTTCACTATTCTGAAACAGAAGTACAGAATTACAGCAAAAGATAATTTTTTGTTATATTTTTGTGAAGGAAGATGAAAATATTAGAAAGAGATTTCAAAAATAGCAATCTTAGTAAACCTCTCACCTAACATGAGGAAACTGGAAGAGAATGTCTTGCAGAATGCTTCCTATGTAACCTTAGGACCCACAGTGAAGAAAGCAGTCTATAAAATGCGGAACCAACTTTATCTAACTCGCTTGGAAGAGACATTCTTCAAATCTTAACACACAATAAATCCAATAAATCACAGTAATGTGTGTAAAACCTTCTAGCATATTCCTGTACCCAACACGTTTTCAGCATATGCTAAATGTTAGGTCACAATCCCAGCAGGGCCTCCAGAATGTTAGGTCAGACACGCCGGGGGTGTGGGTGTCTGGTGTCTGCGATCTGGTGCTGCATAAAATATGCAAAGAATTGCATAGAAATTAGATTGGAAAATATAGTTTATTTAAAAGGTAAGTGAGAGAGAGAGAGAGAGAGAGAGAGATAAAGAGAGAGAGATAGAGAATGATTCACCTTACCAAGGTAAGAGAGGAAACATGGCAGCGGCCACAACTCAAAGAGCACATGGCCACACTGGACTCTAGTATAGCCATGACAAATGGCTGCTCCAGTTTTCCAAGCTGAAACTTTTTAAACCTTCCCTTTGATGTGAGAAGGTCATTAAGGCAGTTGGGTGGTGGTCTGTTCCACGTCATCACACAGGGTCAGGTAAACCCAAGTAGTGACGTCAGGTGATGGACAGCAGCCAGACTGGGTTAGTCACATGATTACTGCCATAGTAATGGAGTCTGTCTGTATCATGAAGGTCATGAAGGGCTGATTAGGTTAACTTGGGTTTTATGGGTGGAAGCAAATACTCGAAATAGAAAAGCTAATTACTACAAAAGAAGCTGGGTTGGGGTTTATAAAGCAATTATCAATAGCTACCTCTGAGAAACCAGCTCAGTCCATGACTAATGATTAGAGGGTAAGCTAAGTGCACTGCTAGAAAAACATGAGATTTAGGCAATGTTAAAATGGTGCTCATTGAGTATATTAAATCCATGTTATGTCATTTCACTAAACTAAAGACAAAAGAAGCAAAAATAGCACACATGCCTGTAGGTATCATATAGAACGAAGAACTATGGTTGAAAAGCCACCTCTATTGATGATTCCTCCTTGGATCAGACACAGGACACACCCTCTCATACCCCGTGAGATTGTGATATGAGTGATATGTGATATGCAGAAGGTCATCATGTCTCTCTCTGACAAGTTGACCAAATCAAACTGGATCATGTCATCTTGGTTTGGTTTGCTGGAGGGGAAAACATGCTGTCAGAATCTTTTACCATCTTAATACCTATGAGGAGTTAGAAGGATGCAGTTGCAACATTAATTCCATTTATCTTAGGTCAGTGGTTTGATATGACTTGTCTCCAGACCTTGGGCAAAATGATCAATGCATATTTCAGATAGAAAGAACTTTATTTAGCTAACTCATCTGTTACAATGTATTCTTAATGAGACACTAGGAAATCTGGTGTCTGGTGTCACCTAGCACTTTTGAGGCATATGAGCAAGCCAATTAACCACTCTGTACCTTAAGACTAGAATGACCATTTACCCTTCTTTTCCTGTCCTGTTTAGGCCTGTTTTATCTGCCTAATTACTAAAGCATCCCTTTCATCCTAAAAAAGTGTCCAAATTTGGACAATAAATTATATGTCATTTGCTTATCTATTCAGGTTTGGGGACAAAGGCCTTTTGCTATTGTATATTTCTGTAATTTTAATTGAAAAATACATCTGAAATGAGATTCAGTTAAAGATATATACATATCTGTCTATCTGTATCTAAATATATTTTTTAGTCTTCTATTGTGCCTACCTTTTTGTACTCCATACACACACAGTAAATATATGATATCACAAACACCTTTCCAGAATCAGACTCAATTTGGAGAGCTCATTGATATCCCAATCCTCTACCAGTGCTCATTGATAGAGAGATGAGAATAGACAAAGTAACTTCACAGATTGATGTAAAACCTTTTCTTATTTATTTTTATTTTTGTCAGTTCTCATCTTTTCTACTTATAGAGGAAGGGAATGCTTTTCCTTCTGAAATTCTTGTTTTTGAGAGTTCACTGGGCTTTAGTCTTCTTGAAGTAATGTTTCCCAACAAAAAGGTAAAATTTATAACAGCAAGAAATGTAAATTTAGTTTGTGAATAAGAGTGGAACATTGAAATAAGAAGGGTTGCCATGGATAGAGGCAAGTTGACAAATGATTCTGAGTGAAGGAGAGATAAATGTTAAAATATGAGAAAAATGAGAGAGTGCATTCGGATTTGCTAGGTCATATCCTTGGCTATGGATATTTGTCAGATGTTGTGACAGCTGTGCCTCATAGTATGACTTTTGGAAATATGCTATTGTATTTGTTTAAAGAGAAATTCATGTGCCTAGTCAATATACTGGAGGCAGATATATCAAGGAACATTTGAGATAGAAAGAGAAAATCTAAGGAGGTGATAAGATCAAGTGATGAATACAAAGTTTCCCCCAAAATACACACATGCACACATACACATGTGTTGTGTCCCATTGCATACTATTTGGAGATGTGTTTGAATGGGTTAAGGGTGACAGTCTTTAGTAAGTTGAGAGGCAAAGTAATAGCAAAGACAATGATGTATGATGTCTTTGAAATTACTTTGACTTCAGCCTGTGTCTTTGTCTCTTAGATTGCTCTGTTTAATGATGTTAAATAATCTCAAATACACTTTGAAGTTGGGTAACCCACAAAGCTCTTAGGAATAGCTTTGAAGTTAGATTCTGTAAAGCTTCACATTGAAGTCTAATTCAGGAATCCTGGATGTGGTATACATCTTCAGTCACTGGAGTATGAAAGTGGTCAGAGAGAGATTCCATCTGAAAAGCACAAAGTCTAATGGGAAGTTGAAAAGTTCCCTGCTAAGATAATTACACTTCACATGACAAATTAATATTGTCCACATTTTCTTTATTGTTAAATTTTTTAAAACTATTATTAATATGTTTTAATTTTCTAGTCAATATTGTTTTAAATTTTTGAGAGTTATAAATGCAAATTATACCATGCCTCCACTCTAGTCAGAATAGAGCAATACCTGAAAGTAGAAAAATAAGTGGCGGAATGGTAAGAAAAATGGCAAAGTTTTAAATCAATGTGACTGTTCAAGATTTCAACTTTCTAAAAAGAAGGAATTGAGTAATGTGTATTTATCATTGTTTTGTACCAGCAAAGCACCATATAAAGTTTAAATCTTCCTATAGGCTTTCCAATTGAGGAGACACAAAAAGTCATAGAAGCTATTCATCTTATGGAGGAAACTGCTGCTGGCAAAACACTTTTGTGGATAGTGTTTGGGTATAGCCGAGGAAATTAAAAAGTTCCCAGTCTTTTGTAACTCAAGCTGAATGTACTAAAAACACTAGAACTAAAAACTATCTGACATACCCATTCAAAATAGGTATACATGAAGAAACACATATGATCACTAAATATATAAAGAAATACTCAAACTCTTTATTAATGAGAATAATATAAATAAAATTCAAAGTAAGATCATATTTAATGCAATTTAATTGACAAAAATGAACAAATCTATAATACCAAATGTTGAAATATTTTAAGCACTGATGTTAAGAAGATAAACTAGTACAACCACTTTGGAAAGCAGTTTGATATTATGATGTAAAAGTGATTATTTATAACCTTTAATGATAGCAACTTGACTGCTTGGTGCACACCCAGGAGAAAAAACCTACATATGTTCACCAGAAGATATACAACACCCTTTGTAATAGCAACAATTTATGACACCCTCTTTTGTAATAGCAAAAATCTGTAAGAAAAAAATTCTCAAAACAAATAGAGCAGGTATATAGTTTGTGGCCTATTAACACAATGGAATAGTGTACATTCAAGAAAATGAACTTCAGTAAAAAGCTAAATTTAGATGAATCTACTTAAGAATATTGAGTAAACTGGGCCCAGTGTCTCACGTCTATAATCCCAGCACTTTGGAAGGCGGAGGTGAGAGGATCATCTGAGCTCAGGGCTTTGAGACCAGCCTAGGCAACTTAGTGAGATTTCATGTCTACAATAAATTAAATAATTAGCTGGGTGTGGTGGCACACACCTGTAGTTCCAGCTACTTGGGTCTGAGTAGGAAGGATCACCTGAGCCCAGCAAGTCCAGGCTGCGGTAGCTGTGAGCATGCCACTGAACTCTAACCTGGGATACATAGTGGGACTCAAATGCCAAAAAAGAAAAAAAAAATTGTGAAAAAATAAGTTTGTAAAACTTATATATTCAGACTTTAAAATAGCTAATACTAAGTTCATATTGAGGTGAGTTTAGTCTTTCTGTCTGTGTATATATGAATATAAATACACATTTATATATTTATACATATATTTGCATGGATGTTTATATTACATACACATCTCATACATACATAGCATACAAATAGATATAAATACCTACTTCCTGGTTTCTTTGGTTTGTGGAAGCAAGTGGGTGTGAAAAGAGGAGCACATTGAAAGAGGGAAGTTGTTTTCAATGTTCTAGCTGTTGTTGTCTGGGGCTATCCCACCTATTCATTACATTGTTGAATAAATAGACAGATAAGTTTATAAATAAGTGTGACAATTATAGGCATTTCAATAGTTCAGTTCATAAGAGGCAAATATTGCTAAATATAGTAATGCCATAGCAATGGAAAGACCTATTGCCTCATGCCTTATATTCTTATATTCTTCATAGAATTTTCACATAAGTTGTTTTCTTTGAGTCTTAAAACTTTCCAAGGACTCGATGTTTATCTTACAAATCAGGAAACTGAGACTCAAAAAGTACTGGCACAACAGAATCAAAGTCTAAGTGTTATTCCCAGTGTAAGTGTTGACAAAAAATTTCCTGACCTTAAGTTGTTTATTTTCCAACACTTTGGGGCACATCTTAGGGAAAACGCCTGATGATTATTTTTTAAACAAAATTTTAAATCAAGAGTTTAATATTTTCATGGTAAGATGATGCTAAATTATTGGAAATCACTTTCCTCCCATATATTATTTAGTCAATAAATTTCATAGTAAGTGGATACATTAGAATAAGATATAGGCATCATTTAGGGGCGCTTCACAATTGGATTTCAACTCTCTAAAACTCTGGCTAGTCATGCTATAAATGAGCCAAAATTAAAACGGACATTTAAAAAGATATTTACTCATTTTTGAGTTATCAAAAAATGGAAAAGAAAGGTGCTTCATCTTCACATAGCAGTTGTGTCTCTATTCTAATCTAAATGAGAAGTAGAAAGATTTTTTTTTCTGATCCTAGTATAAATTAAATGTTTCTATATTTCCCAAGGGTATGTCACTGAAGAAGCCAATACTGAAATAAAAGAAGCATAGACTTTCACTAATTATTGCAATCCTTCTTCCCCCAAACATACTTTCTTCACAAATGTCTGGATAAAGGTATTGCTGTTATTTAAAAGAAGATTAAAAAAACACGTGGAAAAAACTCTTGATATCTTTCTATCTTGTAAACAAGTGGAAAAACTCAAGCCTCTTACCCTCAGATTTAGAGATTCATCTTTTCTAAATAGCTTCACTTATCAATTACTTATCTCCATTGACTAATTTAGTAAACGTTAAATATCTTACAAAGACTACTTCAATAGAGGTACATGTAGTTAGATGCTAAATGTGGCTGTAGACATTGAGAGGCAAGTGAGGCTAGATAAAGTCTGAAGTGGCCAGGGAAGGTTTAAGAGAAGGAGGAACAATCTAGGAGACAGAATATCATACTAGGTCAATAGGATCTGTGTAGATTTGGGAAGCATGAAAGACATTTTAATCAAAGGAAGACACACCATCCCTATAAATGTTCCCTGGACAAAGGGTTATCTCTCAGGCCCTGAGACTTGTGAATGTACCTCAGTCACAATAGAAGCATAAGATAAATGGTGTGCTTCCCTGAGGGTGACAGCAATCTGTTAGAGGACTGGTCTGTGAATTTAATACAGAGTTTCCTTGCATTTAAATTTAGTTTGGGTAGGATTCTATGCAATTGGCTGATTTGGTTTGGTAATACGAAATTTCTTCCAAAAGTAGCTCTACTAGGACCTGCTCTGAAATCTGGCATTTCATCACTTAGGTATCATTTTTGTACATCTTATGAAAAAAAAAAAAAGAAAGAAAGTCTGAATTTCCTGGAGGCATTGCTTATGTGCACATGTCCCTGGAATGAAGAACATCAAACATCTTTAGATGGAAGTGGCATTAAGACAGCACAGAGAAAGGACCGTCTGACTAGAACAAGGCCAGTAAATAAAAAAAAAATCATTTACTGGGGTATTCAGAACCCAGAACAGTAGGGTAGGGCTCATGAAAATAAAGTTGGAAAGCCATCACAGTCAACCATTCTCTCCATTTTTACTCTCCCAAAAACTGCACTGAAGCATAGATTTAAAGAACTGAACTTGGATATATTTCAGCAGTGTAATCTCTCCCCGCCAGGGTGAGCCAGGCCATTTTCCTATTTTGGTGCTTAACCTAATTTGGAATCCTCCTTTGCAAAATGCCTTTACCACCTGCCTGAGGTGAAAGGAACAAAGCTCACGCCAACTGACAGGAATGTTTTCTGCAAGGCTGAGTTAACAGGGCAACCTTACATTATCTTTTGCTGAATAAGGAGATTTTTCCCAACAGCAAAGGCTGAGGATGTACTTTTCTTTATTCTTTTAAATGAAACTCAGGTTAATTGGAGAGCAGCCAAAACAGCAGATTTTACACAATTGGTGTGATGGAGGTGTTCTTATGTCCTGAGGAATGATGGGATGCTTGGAAAAAGAAAATGCATTCTCTTTGTGGACCGTTGCTAAAAAAAAACCAACACAAATTCTACACTGGAATATCTACAGTGGAATATCTTCTATGGGGTACTTTGCCCTAAGCAAGAATTTCCATGTGATGGTAGCCATGTTATTACTTCACATTATTCATTAAGATGCACACTCTCAAAACTTGTCTGGACCATTGCAACAACATTAACCTTATATTCCTAAAACACAACCTTCACTGTGTCACCAAGGTCACTTTCTTCCAGTATCTTCTAAATCTTGTCTCTCTAGTGTTCAACTATTTTCAGGGCCTCTCCAGCATCTTTAGGATGATGCTTGAATTTAATTTGATGTGGAAAGTCTTTCATATTCAGGTCCTTGCTCATCTTTATAACCCAAAGCCCACCTATTCTCTTTACAAACTGTCTTCTATGATTAGACCTCTGTAGCCATTCAATTCTATGGATTGCTACTGCTTGACCAGTTCTACTGATTTATCGTGTAGTTCCCTCAATGGATACAACATATGTTCTTTCATAAAATCCTATCTACCCTTTATGTTTTCCTTCTCCTCTCTAAAATCTTCCTCATTACTTTAGTATTTACTGCATTGCTTCTTTTCTACTTCTTTTGCAGTATTTATGGCCAAGGGAACCCCACACTGCACTGTGGCATAATATAGCTTGAGTTGTGGGTATCAAGTATGTTCATCTCATTCATTTAATCAACTAGAGTGACTACATTTTTATTTTCCCAAGTTCAGTGCTAAGTCTTAGGGTGATTTCTCTCTCTCACCAAAAACTAACACAATGATCATGTTCATGATGACATTTTAAAATTATTTTACATTAATTTAACAAATATTACTTTAAAACTAATAACTTAAATTGAAGTCCATAAATTAATTATTTAAAAAAATACTTTAATTTAAGAAAAATAGTTAAATTATCATCATCCCCATTAGATGCACTATAGATTTTATGTTGGCTGCAAGAAAAAAAAACACTTAAGGTGAAGTCTTTTAAAAAATTTGTTAATATTTTAAGATTCATGACAAGTCACAAAAGATACTGCCGTGGGTTGAATAGTATTGTCCAAAATCTTATGTCTACCAGAAACCTGAGAATGTGACCTTATTTACAAATAGAGTCTTTGCCATTTTAATTAGTTAAGTTAGGATGAGTTCATGCTGAATTAGGTTGCGTCCTAAATCCAATGACTGATGTCTTTACAAGGCTAGTGTCTTTAGAAGAAGAGAAGAGGACACACAGAAACTCACTGGGATGAAAGTCATATGACAATGGCGGCAGGGTTTGGAGTGACATGGCTACAAGCCAAGGACGCCAAGGAAACCAGGGATTGCCAGAAACCACAAAAGCTAGAAAGCGGCAAGGAGGGATGCTTCCCTAGAGTCTTCAGAAGGAGCCTGGCCCTACTGACTTCTTAATTTCAGACTTCTAACCTCCAGAAGTACGGGAGAATAAAATTCTGTTGCTTAAAGACACCCAGTTTGTGGTAATTTTTTATAGTAGCCCAAGGAAGTGACTGTAGATACTGGGTGATGTGTTAAGTGTTCTGAATGCAAGGGAGTAATATCATTCAGAATAGATTTGATACCAGTTGAAAAACAGTTCTGACCAGGGGAAAATCCCTTTCTGTAGATGGCTTTCAAAATAGAATAGCCTCTCATTTTTCTGTGGTGGTTTTGGTGTGATCCTACTTGAAAGGAGGTGAATGAACCAAGTGACCTTTCAAGATCTTTCTCAATCCTTTGATACTGGGATTTTATGAACTCTGCTCACTTGATAAGCTGGGCCAGCTTTACTTATGCATTTATACTTCCAGAACAGTTTCCTATCTCAAAACTTATACTAGAGGCAAATAAATTCCCTCATGGCCCTTACCTTCCTCTTTCTACACATGTACACTAAAACACAGCCATATCTTTGTTTATACTGATATAGTTCTCACAAATCTCCTTTGAAAGATGACCTGACTGCATGCTTTTTAGACTATTTTTATTCACTATTTTAGGCAGTATTCCTTTAATAAGATTTCATATATATTTTTAACCAGTGGTATTTAACATATTTCATTAGACTAGTTAGTGATATTTCTTAAAATTTCTGTTACTCATAATTGGGTAGGCTGCAATAATAAAAAATCCAAAATTATGGTGGTTTAAAACAAAGATTTTTTCCCCTCACCCAGCATGTGCATTCCTGATAATAACCTACTCAGTTGAGACATTCTGGCAGCTGAAAGGGAATGTGAGGACCGAAAGAAAATGTGAGGACTGGTGTACTGATTTCTAAAGAATTCTATTTTGACACAATGCATGTCACTATCACATTTCAGTGACTAGAGCAATAGCAAGTGTACACCTAACTTCAAAGGGGCATAGAAGTGCAATCTTCCCATGTCTTTAAAAAGGAAAGAACTGTGAATCAGCATAAATGATGACCAGCATTCCAAATCACAATTCAGAGTACTGGGTACTCTAATTTATACATAGCATAATAGGTTCTCAGCTACTGTGTCCTGCTAAGCTTAAATAAATTTATATTCTCGCTAAGAAAATGATTCATCACAGATAGGACACAGAATTTGAGTTCAGCCCCTAAAGCAAAAGCAGTAGTCTCAGAATGGAGACTGGGGTGGAGAATATTCTAGACAAGTGAGCCGAAAAACTAGAGGTCCAGTTCCAGAGGCATGGAAGAACCTAAAATGTTTGAGACCAGGGAGAGAAAATAGGAAGCTCAAGGTGACTAGAATATAAGCTTTAGGAACATGGAGGCAATTTAAATAATGATTTCTATTCTCCTCAGATCTCTATGTTCACATTTATGCATATACACATTCCAGTTCCACATCCCAGTTCCTGCAGTTCTCACATGAGATTCCTCTACCAGATCTATACCAGCTTAACTGTTGCCCGTGCCACAGGGCAGGAACCAGGGTGAGGCAAGCAAGGTACTTAGGGTACAACATTTAAAGAGGCACTCACTTCTGATGCTGATTTTGCAACTGTTCAAACCAGAGAATAGGTGTCCCCTTAAAGTGCATCATTAAAGCCAATGTGTAAATTAAAAAGACAAAAAGTTTTTTAAATTAAATCATAAAATGGAAATTTGTTTTCTTGAGTTTTCCCTGAAGTCCTCTGGCCCTAAGGCTTCCCATTGTCATGTCACTAACCTCTAAATGTCTTTCTCTCTCTCTTTTTTTCCCCCAAACCTATCCACACCTCTGTAAAAAGTCCCTTCATTAGTTTCATCAGAATCTGGGATGAATTCTGTTTCCTTATGAGACTATGATTGATACAACCTATTCAATCCCAAGAATTGATGAATTTTCATGTTTTCCATAAGTGAAATGTAAGGAAAACAAAAGATTCATGTTGTACTAATCTATCGTGATCCACTTAGATCTGAGGTGAGTTTCTAAGTCAATCACATTTGTATCATCTATTATGATGTTCTCCTGATTTAGTATTATGGGAATGCCTGTCTTTCACCCTTAAAAAAATAGCACACAAACCCACAGTTTATCAAAAGAGACTCATACTTTTCCTCAACACAACCCTAGAGTTTCTCCTGAGAGGAAAAAATAAAAAGCTGTTTTACTGGTGATAGGAACCCATGAAAAAGTTTATAAAGAAAACAAACTCCCCTCAGGCTGTAATCAGTGGTCAGACAGTATCTGACAAGCACAGCAGAATTTTAGCTATTGCTCTAGGGCTGTTCTTAGTTCTGGTCAATTCCTTTGCTAACTGGGATATGAAAGGAACCCAAGTGAAAATAGTCCAGAGGGAGAAAAAAAAATAGAGAAGATAATGTAAAACAAACTCATTATATCTTGAATATTAAGAATTTTCCTTAGAAGATTTTCTTCTTTTTGCCCTAGAGCACTCAAAAGTTTTAAAGATCCATTTTATGTAAAGCCAAAATAATATTTTTCATAGCATTTATTTTAGGTTTAAAGACTTGCTGCAATGAAACAGAAACTACAGGGAACTCAAAGCAACAGAATAAACTGAAGAGGCTCCATAAAAAGATATAGACAGTAGTCAACTGATGCAAATAAGCCTTATGAGATGAGACCCCTGATTTAACACCTAAACTCTTTCTGCCTCATTCTGGAGTTCTTAGGCAGTGGTAGCATCTCTTCCTAGACTCTTTTTTTTTTTTTTTGCCTAAAAAAGAAACAGCAGTCCTATTTCCTACTAATTAGAATGGTTTATAATTAGGTTTTGGCCTGTAGGAAGGGATTAATCTCTGTAAGAGGTGTGGAAGATTCAGCAGCTTCTGTTAGCAAGGGTATTCATGCCAATTATTTATTTATTTATTTATATTTTGAGTTTTGTTTAGTAGGAAGCTTTATTCCACAGATTTAATTGTGTTGTTGCAGTAAAAGTAGATTTTCACAGTCACCCACTTTAATTCACACATTTTTGAAGGTACAGTCTCAAATTCATTCTCTTCCACACATGAACCTACAGGTTTCAAGTAGACTTTGTATGCCTCAAGATTAAGAAGCTACTGATACCCACATGTTCTTCAAAGGCACATAACTTGGGTACACTCTGTATCTGTATCTCGCACCACCATCAATCAGCTCTCCAAATGCACTGGACTCCAGAAACTCGACTAGATACTATGAGATATGAAAACACGGAAGCAGAGATCAGTTTACAGGATAGCTGAAAATGATATTGTTATCAATTACAATACCAGTTTTAACTGGGCTTCAGGGTCATTATACAAGGAGTACAGGAGTAGGTGTCATATGAGCTCTCTATTTAACAAGAATTATGCATTCACGGGAGATTGTTCCAATCATGTCCCTGCCACCAACCAGAGATATGGTTTGCAGAAATCTTTTTCCTTTTTAAAATAAAAAATAAGGGAGGGGAAGGGAAGTGGGATTAACGGTAGTCAATATCTGTCTGGGGAAAGGGGGGCACACCTCATCAACAAGGGCACCTGCACAATGAATATTTGTATACCTAACCCTTAACTGTATCCCACAACTTTAAAATAAAAATATATATTATTAAAAAAAAAATATATATGTATATATATATAATAACATCACTTCTGTGGCTTCTCCCTGGTTTAACAGTTTGTGGTTGTGTTGTTATTTTATACCAGATATCTCGGACATGAGCCAAACTCTGTAATCCTTATTGGAAAACATGGCTATATTCTCACGGACAATGTTGACACAGGTGAGAATGACTTTTAATAGACAAAAAAGAAACACTCTAAGTGGAAAGAGCCACTGATCCTCTCTCTCCTTATAGAGTTGATTAGATGCATGAACATAATTCCTGTGAAAACTTTTTCTTATTTTTGCACTTGAAAGATATGCAAATAAAAGATTGATTGAATAATGTATCTATTATTGAGACTGTTAAGGTAGAAGTGAAAATGGTCGAGCTCTTGGTTTTTCATATTCCAATTGTTCTGTAATCAGTTTCTTCCCTTAGGATATGACAGGCAGGACACATCCTCTCCCACCCACCTCAGATTCTCAGCATGTAGCAGCTTAGCTCATTCTCGTGAGTCAGACCGTTGTTCTGCTACTGTGACTAAACACAGAGTCAGAATTAAAGTAAGATAGAAATATAAAACAGAATAGCAGAAGATGGAGGACCAGATTTCAAAACTGTGAACACAAATATACTGCCAGTTTTTAGCCCCTCAGTTGGTTTATGGTCTTGTTCTTCTCCTACTATGCCAGTTCAAATCCCAAAATATCTTATTCATCCTTCAAAGTTCAGGATAAATTCTTCCTTTTTTATGCCACTGATGGGGGCCCAGTTCACTGAGACCTTATACCCTGGGCTGCTAAAGCAGACACTGTCTCTCTCAGATGTAAAGTGGCTAAGAGCATACTTTCTGTTTACTCATATCTCTTACCTTCACACCTTAGGTAGCCTATTCACTAGTTATGTGGCCTTGAAAATTTTGATGAAACTGCCTGCTCCTCAGTTTCTCTTTCTGCAAAATAAGAAGAATCATGTGTCTTATTAAATGGTGAGTGTTAAATGAGGTAATACTTGTAACTACCATAAAATAGAACTTGGCATATAGTAAACGTTAAATAACCAACGATGCTAGCTAACTCTTATTTGGTACCTAATAATAATCCATAAACTTCTTGAAGTCAGTTTACATATCCACGCTTCTGAGTCCTGATCCCAGTACCCAGCAAAGTACAGTACACAAAAATCAGACACTAAGTTACTATTAGTCAACTAATACTTCACAGTGGTTTCTGGTTTCCTGAAGGCAGGAGATAAACTACAGGTGATTAAACAGTAGAATTCATTTTGGAAATGTAGCTCTGGAACATGCTGAATGCCAGTTATGAGGATTACATTAGTACACTTTCATATGAATTCCTCCCTTAAAAGTTCGATGCTGTGCATTGGAGACAACTGTTTCCCCCAACTCAATCTAGCTGTGTGCCATTTGAGAGAGAAAACAAAATAACTCAAATTGGCCCTTGCCACAAAATATACGTTAAAACAAGCACCTCTTGGTTTCTACTCTTAATGAATATACCAGCATGAGCATAATCTGTTTTACACACATCGTTGCCAGTAAAAACACAAAAACATTGCAACGTGTCAGCATTTTTTGGCCTCTTAATACATTTTTTTCTTGGGGCAGAACAGAAAATCATGATGATTCCTTTGAAAGTCCATAGTCCAGCTGGGTACGGTGGCTCAAGCCTGTAATCCCAGCACTTTGAGAGACCGAGGCCAGAGGATTGCCTGAGCCCAGGGGCCCGAGACCAGCCTGGGCAACTTGGTGAAACTTTGGCTCTACAACAAATCAAAAAATTAGCTGGGCATGGTGGCACGCACCTGTAGTTCCAGCTACTTAGAAGGCTGAGGTGGATGGATTGCTTGAGACCAGCAGGTTGAGGTGGTGGCCATGAGATACCATTGCACTTCAGCTTGAGCAACAGAGTGAGACTCCAACTCCAAAAAAAAAAAAAAGAAAAAAGAAAAAGAAAGAAAGAAAGTCCATAGTCCGAATAAAATGTCCATGAAGTTCTTCTGATGATCGCAACTTTTGAAAGTGACATTTGCCCAAATGGCCAAAGTGGCCTTAAGATGTCCAAGAGCTGAAAAGCATGAATAAGAAGAGTGATGCAACAGAGATGAGAATAATATAAACTTTTCTATATTTGATAAGAAGAATAAAATGCTCTGATTTACAGAAATGCTGTATTTTACAGAAAAGAACTCTCCTGGACTCATACACACAGACACAGACATACACCTTAAAAAATGATTGAAGACTGGGGACAGTTGCTGCCAGCAATAGTAGTAATTGCTACTCTCTTGTAAGTTCAGATTAGCTATGAGATCCTTATGCATGTAATTTCTACTTCGTAAAGCAGTGATCTAGGAAGTTGTTGCTATCTTTGTCACATGACTGTGACAGTGAAGCTCAGAGAGCCTGCCCAGGGCATGGTCCTGGCTCATGGTTGAGAGTGGTGTCCACTCAGGCAGCTCTTGTTCTATGCGGCACACAGATCTGTAGCCCACTTGGCGCCTTCACGCTGAGTCATCCTGTTACTTTCATTGTCTATGAGTTATAGATCCACCCACAGGGTCGTTTAAAAAATAAGTGACTAAATTCAGTCGAGTCAATTATTCAAACAAGAACACATGCAAACGCACCAGGGACTGTGACTCTATCCCAGACAGCCCATTCATCAGCGTTGGCATCTGAAATCCTGATTCTCTCTCTCTCTCTCTCTCTCTCTCTCTCTCTCCCCCACAGATATACACATATGTACATCTACATGCATATGTACATACATATACATGTAAGTATATCTACATACAGATCACATATTTATGTATGTATATATACACATATATGTTTTCATATCTTACCTATATCACTTATATCGTCTATATCTATGTAACTGTCTGAGATTGTTTATTGCTGACTTTGAGGATTATGGTCTGTCACATCACTAAGACTGTAAATTATTTTCATTCACCTTTCACAGAGTGTTGGACAACTGGTAGGTGCATCAAAATTTAATCCGTATTAAATAATAGCAAAATATATATCTTTTGTTTAAATAATCACAGCATCGTCCTCTATATTTTAGGAGTGCTTACTTTTCCAAGAGCAACACTGAAGTGTTCTCAACAGTAGCAACATAGACACAAAAATTTGGTTGGCATTCTCAGTAAGAAAAACACAATCTTCCAGTGTTAGAGAAACAAAAGTTACCAAAACAAAAAATAGAAGTCATACGTTAAGAGCAGCAAGATAATGTGAACATATTTAAATCACCGAGGTCCAGTGAAAATCATTCCAGGGTACAGAAAAAAAAGTTCAGAAAAATGTCAGAACTGTAAGTAATTTGTTCTTGAAAATTCATGCAGAACAGGTGAGAACCAAAGGTTGTTGGAAGGCAAATAGGACACTCAGTTGGTTCTGATGAGGGCCTGGATGGAGAGACAATGTTCAATGCAAGATTCACCTAACGAATGCTGTGCTTTTGCTTAGCAAGTCACTTTCCCAACTAATAAAGGGGATATTTTCTAATCACTTAAAAATATTTAATTTAATGTAAAAATAGTCATCCACACTTCATCAAATCATTGAAATAATAGTTTTCGTATACTGAATGTTTTTATCATTGTTACTAATTTTTGTTGTTGTTGCTAAAAATCCTTAAGAAAAAACTAAGGGCAGACTCAAAGCATCAGTAATGATCATCAGCAGCTGACATTTGTGTAGTTCTGTTAAACATAATATTTAGGAAAAAAAATCGGAAACTTCATATCAGTGTAAAAAGAAACACATTAAACTTGATTTTTCTCATATGAGGGAACCAGGAAGATCTTATGGCTAGTTCAAAAGAAAAGTAAAACACACACACACACACACACACACACACACACACACACACATTTATATAGAATAAGAGAACTGAATTGCAAATGAATAATATTTTTTTTACAAGAATTTGGGAAAAAGGCAAAGAACTCTTTGGAAAAGACAGAATTTGCCTATCCATCAGTTACCTATAATTAATGAAGAGATGCACAATTCAGGCACATTTCATTTTATTGTGCTTCATTTTATTGCACTTCACAGATATTGTGCTATTTATAAATTCTAGGTTTATGAAAACCCTGTGTAGAACAAATTTATGAGTGCCATTTTTCCAACAGCATGTGCCCACTTTGTGTCTTTGTGTCAGCATTTTTTAGCAATAGACGATTTTTAATTAAGCTATGTACATTTTTCAGACATATGCTATTGCACACTTAATAGACTACAGTATAGTGTAAACACAACTTTTATATGCACTGGAAAAACAAAAACTCAGGTGACTCAGTATATTGTGATATTTGCTTTATTTCAATTGTCTAGAACCCAGCCCTCAATATCTCCAAGATATGCCTATAGTTAATTATAATTAGTGCTAGCATTAACAGTTCAGAAGGTTGTGCTATAGATAATGTATAGTTTTTTACTACTTTTTTCCATAGTCTCTTCTCTTTTTTATAAAAATCTCAAATATTTTTGTTTATCACTAAATAACTGTTCTCATTCGTATTTGCTTGCTTGCTAATTGACATAGGAACAGCAAGAGTGTTAATTTACTACAGAGGCCTTTTTATATTTCCTTTGCTGGAAATTTTCATGAGGAATCTCAGACTAGATTTTTAATAGCCTCTTTAAGCTAGAAAGCCAAGCCAAGAAATTCTCTCCACCAGATTTCACCTATAGAACCTCTAAATTGGGTGAATTCCTCTTTTTTCAAGGTTTCCAAAATATTCTGAGGTTCCTACACCTTCCTGAAAGTGACCTTCCCTACTCATTTTCAAGGCTGCAAACCCTAAAAGTCAGATATATGGCCAGTTTTCCTAATACTGTTTTGTAAACACTAATTACATAAAGCCAAACTGAGTTACACAAAGGTAGCTGGACATACATAATTAAATGATCATCATTCCCAACAAGAAAAGCATTCCACATAAGAACCTTGCCACACAGTCAATGTTTTCAAATATGTCACCAAAAAGAAAGACAAATTATTATTGAACCTGTGCAAATAGCTAAACTACCATGAAAACAAGAATACTCAGTAACATTTTAAAGTCCATAAGGATCAGGCATAGAAATAAAGACTAAGACATCATTACTACCTAATACTGTAAGGTGATTCAGCACCAGGACTCTGATAAATAGAAAGATATTTGGGAAAACTTAGGCATTGATGTTATCTCTAGGAACATCCAATGTAACATACCATTTCCTAATATAAATAACAATATACACATGTAAATTTAACCTAGGAAAAGAGAATCTCTTCAGATTTGACAACTCCTTCCATAAAACCCATTGACATATAAAATAAATCTAATTATTTTGGCACCTCCTTTTTTTACAAGCTAGAACAAATCTTTGTGATTTTGTGGAAGCCCTCTGAGGAATCACAAGGATAATATTAGGTGCAAAATAACATGAGAGTTTCATTTTATTTTATTTCATTTTACATTTAGGGTTTATTTTTGAGAAGAAAAAAGTTGTCAAGAGATTTGAACTCATAAGATAGAAATAATACTTATCTACGTATTTGAAAATGACAACTAAATTTTAAAAAGTAAGCATAAAATGTAACATGATTATAAAGAATCTTAGCTCTTTCATGAATGAGGAGACTTTGTTTTCTTAAATAATCAAAAACATAATAAAATAAACATAAAGCACAGAAAATTACCCTGCTAAAATGCAAAATCTGTGCAGATTATACAGAATTACATATTGTAGCTTAAGGCAATAAACAAATAAAGAAAGCAAACTCATCAAAATTGAGCAAACTTTGCTAAGATTTTAACATAATTCATAGTTTTTTCACACTTAACATTTGCACACACTATACAGGCATACCTCATTTTATTGTGTTTCACTTTACTGCTCTTCACAGATAATTATGTTTTTTACAAACTGAAGGTTTATGGCAACCCTGAATCAAACAAGTCTATTGATGTCATTTTTTCAACAATGTGCTCATTTTGTTTCTACATCACATTTTGGTAATTTTTGCAAGATTTAAAACTTTTTCCTTATTATTATATCTGCTCTCAAGATTTGTGATCAATGTTTTTTGATGTTACTATTGTAATTATTTTGGAGTACCACAAACCTTATTCATATAAGACAGAAAACTTAATAAAAAATTGTTGTACATATACTGACTGCTCTAGTGATTGCCCCTTTCCCCATCTCTCTCCCTCTTTTCAATATGCTCTCTTCTCTGAGACACAACAATATAGAAATTAAGCCAATGAAGAGCCTTACAATGGCCTCTAAGTGTTCAAGTGAAAGGAAGAGTCATGTATCTCTCACTTAATCAAAGGCTAGAAATGATTAAGCTTAGTGAGGAAGACATGTGGAAAGCAAAGATAAGGTGAAAGTTAGGCCTCCTGCACCAAACAGCCATGGGATTAGTGCAACAGAAAAGTTCTTGAAAGAAATCAAAAGTGCTAATCCAGTGAACACAAACGATCAGAAAGAAAAATAGCCTTACTGCTAATATGGTGAAATTTTTGTGGTCTGAATTCATAAAACCAGCCACAACATTCCCTTAGGCCAAAATGTAATCCAGAACAAGGTTCTAACTCTCTTCAATTCTATGAAGACTGAGAAAGTGAGAAACGTGCAGAAAAACATTTTTGAAGCTATCAGAGGTTGGTTCATAAAGTTTAAAAAAAGAAGCCATCTCCATAACATAAAAGTGCTGACATAGAAGTTGTAGAAAGTTATCTAGATCTGGCTAAGATCATTGATGAAGGTGGTCACACTATTCAGCACATTTTCAATGTGGACAAAATAGTCTTCCACTGGAAGAAGATACTATCTAAAACTTTCATAGCTAGAGAGGAGAAGTCAATACCTGAGTTCAAAACTTTAAAGGACAGGCTGACTTTCCTGATAGGGATTAATACAGCAGGTGAATTTAAATGGAAGACAATGTTCAATGACCATTTTGAAAATCCTAGAGCCCTTAAGAATTATGCTAAACCTACTCTACCTGAATAACAGTGCATCTGTTAGCGTAATGGTTTACTAAATATTTTTAACCCATTGTTGGGAAGTGCTGCTTAGAAAGATTCCTCTCAAAATATTACTTTGCATTGGCACGGCACCTGGTTACCCAAGAGCTTTCATGTATATGTAAAAGGAGATGAACGTGTTTACATCTGGGAATAAAAAATCCATTCTGCAGTCCATGGTTCAGAAATATCTTTTATAATTCTATAGTTATCACAGATAGTGATGGATTTATCTGATAGATGTGGGCAAAGTAAATTAAATACTTTCTGGAAAGAATTCACTATTGCAGATGCCATTAAGAATACTTGTGATGCATGGGAGAAGGTCAAAATGTCAACATGAACAGGAATTTTGAAGAAGTTGATTCAAAGCCTCATCAATGACTTTGATAGGTTCAAGCTTTCAGTGCAGAAAGTAACTGCAGATATGGAAACAGCAAGAGAACTAGAATGAGAAATGGAGTCTGAAGACATAACTGAATTGCTGCAATCTTATGATAAAAGTTGAATGAATGAGGAGTTACTTCCTATATATGAAAAGACAATAAGATATTTAAAATATTACATAAACATAATTAACAAAGCAGCACCAGGTTTTGAGAGGATTGACTCCAGTGTTGAAAAAAATTCTACAGCATGGCATGTTAAAGATAAATCTTTCCTGAAAAGAGTAGTCAATAAATGCAACAAATTCCATTGTCTTATTTTAAGAAATTGCCACAGCTCACCTTAAATTTCAGTAACCAGTACTCTGAAAGTCAGCAACCATCAACATCAAAGCAAGCCTCTTCACCAGCAAAAACATTATGACTCCCTGAAGGCTCACAGGATTATTAGCATTTTTCAGCAATTAAGTATTTAAATTAAGGTATATACATCAGATTCTTTTTAGACATGTGCCACTGCACCCTTAAAAGACTATATAGTACAGTCTAAACATAGCATAACTTTTATGTGCACTGGGAAACCAAAAAAATTGTGTGACTCATTTTCTTTATTGCAATATTTGCTTTCTTGCAGTGGTGTGAATCTGAATCTCCATATCTACAAGGTATGCCTATAATTAAAAGGAAATCAAATTCTCTTTTCATGAACCTTCTACAACTTTGTATATCTAATCAAGTTTTGTCCTTCACTGCCTTCTTGCTTATTCTGAAAGAAACAGTCTCTTTAGACCAAAGTTATTGTAAGTTTTCCTTGCTAAACAAAAGCACATTACATCACTTTATGTACCAGGTTGTAGTTCTCCGCCACTATGTCTCCTAGTATACTCTCATTCACTTCTCATTAAAACTACAACTTTTCATTAAAGTAACATCTATGTCACTGAGAAAAATAGGAGGCAGATAATAAATGCATGCATGTATTATATTTAACACTAATAAATTGGAGAACACGTAGCTATTTTCATTAAACCAAAAATATTAAACTAGTTTTGTTTGCCAAAGACATCTATATTCTGTTTCTTTGATTTCTCAAAGTATTTTTAAGCAAGCTTATGTAAAGATACAGTGGTTTTTTGCACAGTTAAATGTTAAATTTCAATTTTCTTATTTTCCGGAGATATTAGGAATATTCCATTGATATATGTTTATTTTTGTAAGTTAATTATGATAAATTCCTTGAAGAGACTTTGTAGTTTAATTTATTTATATCATCTGGAGATTGGAAAGTATTACATATTCATACAGTCTGAGAGGTAAAGTCCTGTCTGAGTTATAGACACAAGAACATGTGGTCAAAAATAGTTTTCATTCTAAAATTTAGCCAAAGATCAAGAGTAAATAAAGAACCACACAATCTTACTGGTCCTTCAGAAATTGACCTCCTTCTCACTGAAAAAAATTTTAGTTGCTTGGATTTAAAAATAGACAACCAGGAAAAACTAAAAAGCTAGTTTTTATGTTGTCTCTCATTGAATAGAGTCTATAAATCACCAGATGGTCAGAACATAAAACCCAACTCATAATAACAAAAAATAATAAAACAGAGTATTTGTTGTCTCTCACCCAATAGAGATTAGATCTCTGTCAATAATTAATCCTTGTACAGATATTGTCAAATAATCAGTCAATAAAAACAAGTTCCCAAGCATTGCTGCTAGCAATGGGGAGAAACTTGTAGGCCAAAACCAAACCAAAAACAAAAGTAAAACTCAACATTAGAAGAAGGTTAAAATTAAAACTAGATAAACAGAGAGTCATTAAGTTTCCGTCGCCCCTTTGAAGTCACCTCAGGGAGTTAAGAAAAGATGCAATCGGACTTAAACCATTCCTAAGATGCCCATGTCTGATGAAGATTACCTGATTCTGTTAGGCGAATATACTGAGCATACTGGTGGAAGATTTCTATAATTGTTAAAAGATAATTTTCAGAAAAAGATAAAATCATGACTCTCTTACAAATATAAAAATGGACAAGTTTTAAATATTTAATATTTCTCATATGAGAGAATCAGGCAGATGTTATAAGTTGTTCAAAGAAAAAGCCAAAGAAAGTATAGATTTAGGCTAAATTACATAAGGACACAAAACTGTTTTTTCTACAGTAGGAGGAAAATAAAAATAGTTCTATTGAAAAAGACAGTTAGTCAATTTACCTACAATTTACAAAGAGGTCAAAATAATTCAAAGATTCTCATCAGGACCCCATGAACTTATGCTATAGACAACGTGTAGTCTTGCATTCAAATTCAAACTTACACGTACTATTTTACAAAATGATCTTAGCTACTCAATGTGGTATGAGAAAAAGTTACTGTTATCCTCATTTTATAGATAAAATAACAGTATAAATGAGGTAAGAACTCATAAGTATCAGGATAACAATTTACATTCAGGTGTTCAACCACAATGACTGATGTTTTTTGTCCATCTGAACTAGGTAAAAGTCTGTATAAGGCACTGTGGAGGATATAAGGTACGTTAAAACTCTGGATTGATAAACTTTGTAAGCTTAAATAATGCAAGTCATACAAATTTGTGAGAGAAAATATAAATAAGTGTACAGTGATAGTGTTAAAAAGTTAAGAAAAAGATGTGATCACTTAAAATCTAAACACATCTTTTATTTAAGCACTGTAATGCAGGATAAAGATTTGATTTATTTAATGAATTTATTTTCATAGCAGAAATAGAAAACCAATACAATTTGCTCATATGTATACATTCTACTCTGCTTTCAACATTAGCCTAATTTTTGCTTTTGGTCTGGGCATTTACCCAGTCAAGCAAAAGGACATTTGACGACAACTAGACAGAAATGTAAGGCAGTTATGGCTGTATATTCAGTTGTTTCAGGGAACAGTCACAATCTTCTGTGTCTCACTGAAATACCTTCAGTCAAACATCTTCAATTTGACCTTAGGTTAACTCCTCCTGTGTTAGGTCACACAGTAATAGGGGCTGTTTGACCCAGAGGTCATTTAAACTGGCATCAAACAGGAAACAATCCTTAAAGAGGAACAAACAGTAATCTGGAGAAAGACTTTAAAATGGAGATTGTGCTAGAAAATAAGGTAAACTTGAATTACCAATGAGCTGGCCTCTCTATCACTGTCTTTCTCTTAAAATGAAACCTACATTTCTGTGCTCTCTAAACAAGACTGTTTTCCATGATTCTCTTAGATTTTCATATTCAAATATTCTGGGGTTATCAACACAGCAACGGAAAGCAAAGGAAGTAAATGGAAAAAGAATTGCAAATTAAATGTTTAAAAGGCTTAGAGCAAAAATAGTGCAATAAATGTAAACTGTAATGAGAGCCAGTGTGAAGGTAGTCTGACAAAAATGAAGGCAAACATATCCATGACCAACTGAGTCTTCAAACAGTGAGAATGGTGTTTTGTTTCTCCCTTTACATTATTCATCTCCAATTCCTCTTCCATCTTCTGTAGGCATTCTCTTTGTGATTTCAGCATGACTGTCAACAGTTCACAGGGCTATATGCTTTCTTGTTTCTAGTTCTGAAAAAGCTGTGAAACTTACTTTGTGTGGGATGGATTTAATCATGAGTACCCTCTTCCCACTCATTGTGGTCATTGTGATGGGACTTGGTGATACATTAAGTCAATAACCACTAACTCTGGAGCTAGCAGTTAAGAAAGCCCCATCTAAACTTCTAGTACAACGATGAGATTTAAGGGTGGCTTTCTATAAAAAACATGGTGTCTTGTTTCTTGTGTGGAGAAGCTCTCGGCGATGGACAGATGAGAACCATCCATCATCATCTAAGCTGACTTCAGAGAGCCACACAGAGAACACTCATGTCCTCAGCAACAAAAGCCATGAGCCCCACCCCTGCTGCTATTTCTCACAAGCTTATGTGTAATCAATCTTTCTGAATCCTCATTGTCAAATGGAGATAATGTTTATCTCATGTGAATAGGAAATACATAACTTGAAAACTTTTTAAAAATAGAATTTCTATTTCCATGCAAATCATTTACTATGGTTAAGATGTGGCTGCTTTTCTTTCTTTATTTCTCTCCTCTCTAAAAAGACTATGACTTGTATCAGTGTAACCATATTTCACAAGCAGAAATAAAATAAATATTGTATTTGTAATTTCTATTTGTATACATTCCTCTTAAAATACGTCATAGAAGATCTGAGTGGCTTGGAATGGCCCTACCACCTAAAAGAAAGAATGTCAGTTTTCCAGGTTCTTCTGCCAGCAAAATCCTGAGAGTGCTCTTGGAAGTGTCCCTGACATTCAGCAAGACTGAAGTTTAGGCTCAGGCTTTGATCATTGTGATCATTTATTAAAATTACAGTCTTATAATTTACTAGACACTTTGTGACTACAAAACACTCAGTGAATAGTTGAGAGATATTCTTTTCAGTTGTCTCAAAATATAGAATTAGAAGCATATATAGGTTATTATGATGCATACTCTTTTGTCTATGTCTTCTTCCTTATCTCCAAAGGTCCTGATGAAACTTATTGTATCACCAAATAAGTCAGATTACTGGCACAAAGTCTCTGAACTGATCACTAACTTACTCTGCAGTTGTGCAGTGATGACAAATTGGGGGAAGAAAATTAAATCTGCCCTTTTCAAAGTTACTTTCTTCACTGTGGGGAAGAAGTAAGCTGTAGTGCATCAGTAGAAAACTGCTGATTGTGGCTTATTTACAAGCAATGAACCTCCTTAAGCTTGTACGGGTGACTCACACTATTAGGAAGAGAACATCATGTAATGTACTAAAGATGCATCATAGAAAATTTTAGATAAATATTAGAAGCAACTCTGTAAATTTAAGCACTAGTAGGACAGAAAGAAGGTGTCAAGGCAAATAGTGAAGAGAGTCAACAAAAAAGTTGAGAGAAGTCTTTGTCCTTTCAACTGCCTGATGCTCAAATCTGGCCTGCCAGGAAACCTTACCTCTAAGATGACTGTCTTGATCATTCTTGAGAATTACCAGTGTCACACATTGTGCCTTTTCAGAAGAAAGGGTCAGCGAGACAAGAACTAGATCATCGTCAATGAAAGATTTTGGCATACTGGTTGATGCACAAAGTAGAAAATATTTTTTATCATTCTAAACCCAGTTAATATAAATTGCTGGGTTTTTCTCTTTAAAATAATTATCCCAAAATAAATCCAGAACTATAAAGTAGGAAGGGCTATATACACACCGAACTGCCCCACCATTGTGTTCAAATTATCATTCTATCGTAACTTATCATTGGGAAAAAAAAATTGAGCTGAGCAGAATTATTATTATTATTATTATTGTTATTATTATTATTTATAGACATGGGAGTCTCAAATTCTAGGCCTTAAGCAATCCTTCCACTTCAGTCTCCCAAAATGTTGGGATTACAGACATGAGCCACTGTACCTAGCCAGAATTCTTAAACTCTATTTCAACTATTTTTTCTATTTAAATGAGGAAACTTAGGCCTAGAGAGAAAAATTGGTTTTCAGAAAGTTATACAAAAACTTGAATGTAGATTTCCTATCTTTTAATCCAGTTTACTAAATTGCTTCCACATTAGATTATTTTATGTGAGAACTATTTCATTATTTTGACATATAAGTGAAAACACTTGAATAAAATAGATGTTGCTAATACATATATTATGCACATGTCCATTTCTTCAAAAAGATACAGTCAATTGTTTAAGTAACTTATGTACTACTGTAAAAACAGACAAATCAACTAAATTTCAATTAGAAAAGGAAACCAGCATACATCATACATAATTGTAACTTAGCTAGAATAATTTTTGATATTGTGATAATGAAGTAAATGTCAGTTCCTGTTTATCTATAGATAAAATGCAGTCTTAGTATCAGGTATCAGTGGTTCTAAATTTTCAGCATGCATCAGAAACATCTTGAGAGTTTGTTAAAACATAGCTGAAACCAATTCTTGGAATTCCTATTTGGTACATCTGGAGTGGAATCAGAAATTTTCATTGTTAACTAGTTTCCTGTTGATGCCAATGCTACTCATTGGAAGACCACACTTTGAG
The DNA here is from genome assembly GCA_963574415.1 of Tarsius wallacei. Classification (NCBI taxonomy): domain Eukaryota; kingdom Metazoa; phylum Chordata; class Mammalia; order Primates; family Tarsiidae; genus Tarsius; species Tarsius wallacei. Next base: position 2,086 of record CAUYQG010031108.1, on the reverse strand, counting down.
AACTGCTGGTATTTATGATATAAAATATAAAATTCTAACCTAGGAATGAAAAAAGCTTGGATTCTAGTTCTGACTCAGGTAACAGCTAACCATGGGACTTTAACAAAATGAATTGGATTTTCTGAGGAATATTTTTCAACTGTGAGGGGAGAAATTTAAATTGATTTCAATCCAATTAATTGGAGTTGGCAATTTGCCACAACTAGGGTATTCAGATATTTCAAACTTAGTCCATTAATAGATTAAAATTTTCCCTTAAAAATCAGCCCGTAGCTTTTTTTAAATTTATATGCTTGAAATCTCTCCTGATATAAGAGTGTCGCCATGGTCTCAATCTACCCTGATGTAGCTGTTGAGGTACACCTGCCTGTATTTTATCAGCGGTCACCTCTACCCACAGAAGGGACAGCACTGGGAAGCCCTGACAATCTTTCTATGAGACTAATTTCAGCTATAAGAGGATGTTCAGACCAAGCACAGGCAAACTGGAATTGATGAAAGGTTAAGTGCCCTGGGAATCTGCCCTCAGACAATGACTGAGGCAAGGGCCTTGCACCTGGGTTGGAATAATTGAAAGGCACATTCATCACTGACTCCCAAAGTCCCCCAGTGGGATGGGGCTCCACTTGCCATGATTATAACTGGCTTGATGGTGCACATGTGATTGACGTCCATTCTTTCTTTGCTTCCTGTTCCCTCTTGAGGTCACCTCCAGAATGAATGACATTCACTTAAATCCTTCTTTTGAAATCTATTTCGGTAGAACACAAAAAAAATCATTGTTTATTACCATGAATAACGATTCACTTTTATTTTCTCAGTATTAATTTAATATCTACAGATTTGTTGATTTTTAAAAATGCCAGTAGTTTTGTCTTTTGAGTGAATATTTGATCAACAGTATTTCATGCTGGACGATTTCTTGAAAAAAAATGCATCTAATTTTAAGTTCCTCAAATTTAATGATCAATAAGTTTACTATCAATCAGTGACAGGGTCACTGGGAAAACCTAATTTATTAAAAATATTAGTCAATACATGATTCACCTTTAATCATAAAATGTTTATGTACAGTGCACACTTTTGGTGGTTAGGCTAGATTGCTTTATCTCATTTTTAAACTCCAACCATAGTAAGCACACACTTATTAATATAATTAGAGCTGGAAGGGATCCTAGATTAATTTTTTAAACCACTGTCTCCATATATATGAGCAAACCATAGTCTGTGGATAAAATGAACTGCTGGGCAAGGCATTTGTGATGTAACTAGGAAGAAAATTTGTGATGCAACTAAATTTGTGATGTAACTAGGGAATTTGTGATGTTACTAGAAAGAAAAGTGAGCAATCCTAACTTTTAGGACATTGTTCTTGTTGAACTTCTAGAGAATACACTAAATACTACTTTATTCTATTCTCACTAATAACTGGCACTACTTTAACGTGTAACAAGTCTTTTATAGACTATATCATAAACATCTAGAATGTCTGAAGGTTAAAAAAACATGCTGTCAGAACTTTTACCATAAATGTAGCTGTTTGGTACAAGGTGGAACTGTTTACATTTTCTGGGCTAAACGCAGAACAAATTGAGGGAAGAACATGCCAAAACATTGAAGCAGTTGATTGAAATATTAAGGAGGGAAACCGTAGTTACATATGATGTTAAGTAAGTGCAATATAAATTCCTGTGGTAAAGAGGAAGAGGAGAACTAAATAAAAGGCATACATGCTATATTTAATAGTTATGAGAAATTTGGATACATCTGAATAACTTTAGGATGGTTAGGAAGTTTTGAAACCACGAACCAAATAGTTAAAGAAACCAATGGCTAAATTCTTGGGCTTACAGAATAGCAGATAAGGAAAGAAACAACTTGCTGAAAAGTTAAAACTAAAACTATGACTCAAAGAGTAAGACACCAATGACTAATAAAAATTTTGAAGCCGGGCTCGGTGGCTCAGCCTGTAATCCCATGCCTTTGGGAGGCTGAGGTGAGTGGATTGCCTGAGCCCGCGGGTTCGAGACCCGCCTGGGCAAGCGAGACCTCATCTCTACAATAAATCAAAAAATCAGCCGGGCGT
>CAUYQG010031107.1:0-12204 GCA_963574415.1 Tarsius wallacei | reverse complement strand
TCCTCAGGTCTCTTCTTTCAAATAAACCTGTATTGTTGTTGAGCCGCCCATTTCCTGTCTCTTTTTTTCTATCTCTTTGTTTTCTTGACATGACAGTGATTTAATTAACTTGGCTGATTATGAACTCTAAAATATAACACTTCACACAACTGTGTCATGTTAATTACTGACATAAAATCCTCTACTGATAGTATATATTTCTCTACCAACTAATTACTCTTTATGAAGCACATTTTGTATTTTTAAAATAGCACCACAAGTCAGTGTTTGACCTTTCCTAGAAACTATCAAAACTACCTAACAATGCTCTGGATACCGCTTCTTTGATGCTTCTTGAAAAAGCGTCTTCCTTCTTTTCATTTAAAATTTATTTGTCTCCTTGGTCACATCCTATAAACTTTCTTGGAAAGAATACCACAAAATGTCATCTGTAATTGATTATTAACCATTCTGGAATTCATTTAATAGTTCTACATATGCATCTCAACTGTATTCTTTACTTCCTTATATGATTGGTATGATTGTTGTTAATAAATAATAGTGGTAGTACACCCAATTATTGTAGGTCAAAAGTCACCTGAGTAATTTGTCAATCCTAGTTAAAATTATTGGATGATTTAAAAACACAGGAAAATGGTAAGTAAATAAATTTTTCAATAAGCAATCCAAATGCCACATGGTGATAAAACTTTTCTCCCTCACCATGAATGATTTAACAAAAGTGTGTTTGAATACTTATCAGAAAAGAATCCAAGTATTTTAATTATTATATAATTGACCATATTAGAACAAACCTTTAATGCTTATTGTTTAAGTTGTAAGACTATGAATAGATCATTTTATAAAAAGGAAAAATTGAAAAAAATTTCAAAATATGTTTAAAGAAAAAAATAGAACATGTTACAATATCAATGACATGGAGGATTACAAAAGCAAATTTTATTGGGTTATATGTATATTATTGTTCCATGAACTGAACTTTACTTTGGGATTGGTTACACAGTGCAATATTCTGTAATTAAAAGTATAATATAAATGCATAAATAAATTTTAGAATAATTAGAAAAAATTAAAGTACTTCTAGAATATAATTGTAACATAGTCAATATATTTAATCTTACTATTAGGAAGCTATAAGGAGGTAATTATTCCTTTTGACCATATTTAATTTTTCATTTTTTCTCTGAAATTTTTACAAGTATCTCAATTTTTTATGCCATATAGTTAAAATTTCTTTCTTAAATTTTCTGCCTAAAAGGTACCCTCAGGAATTATATCAAACAATGTTTTTATTAAATACTAAATGTAAATGATGTTGCACCTTCCAAGAGCAGTATCAGTAAGTGCTTTTAAGACTCAATGATTCTTTGGTCCTAAAAAAAGATACTTAAACGGTGCTACCAAAAATGTGGAAAGGCTTCAAATAAAAAACCTAATTATGCACCTTAAGGAAATAAAAAAGCAAGAACAAACTAAATCCAAAGTAGTAGAAGAGATAATAAATATTAGGGCAGAAATCTATAAAACTAGAAAAAATAGAATATGAATAAAAAAGCAAGTTGATTTTGGGAAAAAATAACAAGATAGACAAATCTTTCATACTAAAATAAATAAATAAATAAACAAGTCACAAATAAAGAAAATCAGAAATAAAAAGGACATAACAATTGAAACCATAGTAATAAGAAGACTCATTAGAGATTTTTATGGATAACTATTCACCAACAAAATGGAAAACCTAAAAAAGATGGATAAATTTTTGAACACATACAACCTACCAAGATTGAACCCTGAAGACATATAAAACTGAAATTAATTAGTAACAAATAACATGATTGAAGCCATAATAAAGTATCTAATAAAACAAACAAACAAAAAAACCCCAAGACCTCACGGCTTCACTGCTGAATTTTACAAAACATTTAAAGAGCTACCAATTCTACTCAAATTCTTCAAAATAATTGAAAAGTAAACAATACTTCCAAACTCAGTCTACAAGACCAGCATTACCCTAATACCATAACAAGACAGGAACACAACAGAAAAATAAAACTACAGGTCAATATTACTAATGAACATAGCAAAAAATCTTTAAAAGTATACTAGCAAACCAAATTCAGCAACACATTAAAAAAGTTGTTCACTATGATCAAGTAGAATTTAACCTAGGGAGGCAAGGATGGTTCAACAAAGGCAAATCAATAAATGTGTCACATTATATCAACAGAACAAAGAACAAAACCCTATGATTATTTCAGTAGACATATAAAAAGCAATCATTAAAATTTACCATCATTTGATATAAACTTTCATCAATCTGAGAATAGATGTAATATACCTCAAAATAATAAAGGTTACATATGAGAAATCACAGATAATATTGTACTGAATGGAGAAAAATCAAAGATCTTTTCTTTGAGATCTGTAACAAGACAAGTATGCCCACTTTTGCTACTTTTATCCAACATACTGGAAGACCTGGCTTGAACAATTAGGCAAAATAAATTAATAAAGGAAGAAGTTAAATTAACCTTGTTAGTGGATGACATAATCTTATACTAAGAAAACTTACAGACTCCACCCATAAAAACTGTTAAAACTGGTAAGTGAATTCAGTTAAGTTTCAAGATACAAAGTAAACATACAAAAATTAGTAATATTTACATATGCCAACAGTGAGCAATGAGAAAATGAAATCAAGAAAACAATCTCATATACAATAAGTATAAATACAAAATATCCAGGAATAAAATTAATCAAAGAAGTTAAAACATCTATGCAGGAAAAACTATAAAATATCAGATGACACAAAAAAATTGAAAGATATTTTTTGCTCAGGTATTGAAAGAACTAATATTTGTAACAATATGAAAATGCTACCCAAAGCATTGTTCAGATGCAATCCAATGCCTATCAAAATATCAATGGTATTCTTCACAGAAACAGAAAAATAATTCTAAAATTTAAATGGAGCCACAAAAGATGCCAAATAGCTAAAATCATCATGAACAAAAAGATCTAAGATAAAGGCATCATACTACCTGACTTTAAAATATACTACAAAATAAAGTAACCAAATCAGCATGGTCGTGGCATAAAAAAAGACACACAGACCAGTGGAGAAGAACACATAACATAGACATAAATTTACACACTTACAGCCAATTTACCTTTTACAAAAGCATCCAGAACTTACAATGAAGAAATGAAACAGCTACTTCAATCAATTGTGCTGAGAAGCCTGGAAAACAGTATACAGAAGAATAAAATTAGACACATTTCTCACCATACAAAAAAATCAAATCAAAATGAATTAAATATTTACGTCTAATACTTGATACTATAAAATTACTAGAAAACAGAGAGGAAAAACTACAGGACATTATTCTGGGCACAGACTTTCTGTATAAGACCTCAAAAGCAAAAGCAACCATAACAAAGACAGACAATTGGGATTACCACCAAAGAAAATAATCAACAAAATAAAGAGACAATCCATAGAATGGTAGAAAATATTCTTAAACTATCCATCTGACAAGGGTTTAATAGCCAGAATAGAGAGGAAGTTCAAACAACTTAATAACAACAACAACAACACAAACTGTCCAATTAAAAATGGATAAAATATCTGAGAGTAAGGCATTCCAGGGCTAGTAACAAGGGAGATGAATTGCTATTCCTAGCCCTAGCCTTATAGAAGCAAGAGAAGGGAGCAGTAATGAGAACCCAGAGAGAGTAGAGATAGAATATGGCCTTCAGAGAGAAGTTTTAACTAAAGAAATATAGAAAAAAAGATAAAATTGGCTCACTCTCTCTCTCTCTCTTAAACTGTGCTTACTAGCTAGGTAACCATATTTATCATGCACACAGAAAGCTTCCTGAAAAACTAAACCATTGCTGGGAGAAGTAGTGCCAAGCAGAGGCAATAGGATGATGGCTAAGCCTCCTCACATTCTAGACTCAACTCTCCCAATCTTGCATACGCACTCTCTAGAAATGTCTACACATGTGCTCTAATGGCCATTGGAAGAATTCTCAGAACAACATTCATCATACACTACCATAAAAGACTTCAAAGTCCATATAAATGAGAATGAATAAATACATTGTATATTCACAGAATGGATTATTATACATTATTAAAATGAATAAATGCCCAAAACTCACAAAAACTAATTGTAGAAACATATTTTTTTCCTGAAAACAACATAATTGTTTACAGAATCTGAGTTCTGAAATAAAAAATGTTCACATATATATATATCTGCTACATAAGCTGCTATACATATTATAAGAAAACACACCCCATTAATACACTTTTGAGAAATAGTTTTCACTAGCTATATATTTTATGAACATTAATATATATGCTAGACAAACATATGAAAAAATGTTCAGCCTCACTAATCATCAGATAAATGGAAATAAAAACTACAATAGATACCACCTAACGACAGTAAGGGTGGCTATCATTAACAAGTCAGAAAACAACAGGTGCTGGTGTGACTGCAGAGAAAAGGCAACACTTCTACACTGTTGTTGGTGGGAATGTAAGCCAGCTCATCCTCTGGAAAAGCAGTGTGGCGATTTCTCAAAGAACTAAAAATTGAGCGTCCATACAATCCAGCAATCCTGGAAATTTACCCAGGGGAACATAAATTGCTCTACCAAAAATTCACCTGTACACGCATGTTTACTGCCACAGTATTCACAAGAGCCAAAACAGGGCACCAACCCAGAAGCCCACTGATAATGGACTGGATAAAAAAAGGTGGTGCAAACACACGATAGAGTATTACGCAGTCACAGAGACAAACAAAATCATGGTCTTCGCAGCAACTTGGAGTTGGTGCGAAGTGAATGATCACATAAACAAAGAACTGAATGCCACTTGTGCTCACTCATAAGTGGGCCCTGAACACTACTCACACTAGCACGAGAGTGGAATCGGCAGACACTGGGCTCTGCTAGGGAAGGGAGGGAGGCAAGAAGGAGGGAAACACGAAGCAACACAAAGGCGACCTGATTTATTATCAAGGGAAGAAAGGGCCAGCTAGAACCCCAAATTCCACCTGCATGCAGCCCACGTTTGTAGCAAACCCTCACCTGCACCCCAAAATCCTAAAATAAGTTGTGGGGGGAGGGGAGAATTATCAGGAAACATAATTGGCAACTTTTTTATGTGTATGTTTAGCTAATCCAGTATTTAATTCAAAAATGTGTGTTAAGGTAAAATAGCCAATGGATAGTCACTAATGAATAGATATAATCCTTCAAAATCATTATTTTTTTTAAAAAATGTAGAATCTGAAGTTTCTAAAACTATTTGAGCAGGTAAACTATTCCTGTTCATTATTTTTAATAATAGTATTCTCTTTTATCTTTTTTCCAGTTACCAACTCTTGAAATACTTGTTATGCCACGGAGACAAGAAGCTACTGTTGATGAAGATTGTGGTGTTTAACACACATTTTCACTTAAGAAAACTGAAAAACACACCAGATGTTTTATTTTTCTCTCTTTGTTTACAGTCATCTTTTTAACATCATAGTATAATCTAGTTTTGGGTCAGTGTTAGAAGATTGAAAAGGGTGTTGTCCTCCAAGAATGATATTTGTCTTTCTGATAGTTTTTTTATTACATTATTGCTGTTTTAATACTTCTTGTATGCATATGGATGCTAATCAAAAGTTTAAGGCTGGTTGCTTTTGTTTTTTTTCTTTTTTTATTTTAGGATTTAAATATGGAAAACATTGCACCAATCCCAAAATGAATGTAAAAAAGATGAGAAAAATTAGATGAGACATAGCAAGGTAAAAAAAAAAAAAAGTAAGATTAAGGTAGACAAGTTGCAGAAATGCAATAAAAAAGACAGAAGTCTAGGGGAAAATAAATCACAAAAATGAAACATTTAAAAAATGGAGCAAAAAAACCTGGCGAATGAAAATTAAGTCACTCTTCAAACCTACCGAGGCTTTGGCAAGAGCATATTTTCAATTCTTTAGGCATATGAGTGACAAATTATCTTTATAATGCTTCTAAAACCCTGCCATATCTCTCATTTAACAAGTCTTCACAGACAGTGAATGCACTATTGAGACTCTTTCTAAATCAGGTGTAAAGTAGTGCTTGCTAACTTTTGATAGGACCCATATAAAGATTTTCTTTGGAATACTAGGAAATCATAAATTACCATATAAATTGCCTCAGACTTTAAAGTGTATTTTAATATTTTTCTATATTGTATATGTCAATGAAAAAAGAAAGATGATTTGTAATTCAAAATATAATAAACTTTAAAAAGTATGAACATGACATGTATTTAATTAAATAAAAAAGATGTAGGCGTCATTTAAAATGAATATCTCTTTTTACTAATTATTTATAAAATCTCAAGACGAATTCCAAAGAGTTCCATTCGTATATGAAGCAACTTCACATTCTTACAACCACTTAAGACTATTTTATTTAATCTCACTCTCTGCATGTTGTTTACATTAGCTTTGGATATAACTGACTCAAATTAGTTTTTGCTGAATTGGTCAATTCAAAATCCTCTTCCCATATGTTTTGCATTTTCTATTGAATACAGAATTCTATCAGCCTCAACTAAGCCATAATAGCATTACCTTTGCTTAACCAATTAGAAAAAAATTTCACATCTATACTTATTATTTTTTTCCACAATCATTCCCAGGGATATATGCACCACTATTGCTCATGCTTAGTATCAAATCTACTCTTACAACAGTTTTAAAGCAAAACTATGCATTCACCTGCACTTTTCTAAAGTTTAACAATAAAATATTTTATTTTATTTGTATGACTATACAGAATATGTATCTAATGGCCTTTTGCAGAATTTTAGCTGTTATTAATACAGTTGCTGTGAATGTTTGTGTAAGACATTTCAGAAATAATTTCTCTTGTTTTTTTGTTTTTTTGTTTTTTGTTTTTTGAGTTGGAGTCTTACTCTGTCGCCCAGGCTGGAGTGCAGTAGCACGTTCATGGCTACCACACCCTCGACTTGCTGGACTCAGGTAATTCTTCCTCACCAGTCTTCCAAATAGCTGGAACTACAGGCACGTGCCACCATGTCAGGCAATTTTATGATTTATTGTAGAGACAAGATCTCACCAAGTTGCCCAGTCTGGTCTCGAACTCCTGGACTCAGGCAATCCTCTTGCCTTGGCCTCCCAAAGTGCTGGGATTACAGACTTGAGCCACTGCACCCGGCATTTCTCTTGTTTTATAGTACCAAGTGCTCAGGAGTGAAAGGGGTGAAACTTTGGAAAGTAAACGTACAACATTATTAACAGCTGCTTAACAGTATAAAGATGGTGCACCATTTTACACTTTTATAATCAACATCTGAAAGTTCCAGTTGCTTCTCATTCAAGCCAGCACAGGTGATTTTAACCATCCTGGTGCATACATAGTAAACTCCTCCCAGTTGTGACTTACATTTTCTTAATAAGTTATGGTCTTGAGCATATTTTTATATGCAACTGTGCTGGGATTTGAATGTGACTTCTCCAAATTTCAGATGTGGAAACTCAATGGCCAATGTGATAGCATTGAGAAATGGGGCCTTTCAGAAGTGATTAGGCCATGAGGTCACTTTCATGCATGGGATTAAGGCCCTTATAAAAGGGAAATCTTCAGCATTCTTGCACTTCCACCACCCACCCTATGAGGCCACAGGGTTTCTCCTCTCCAGAGGATGCAGCAACAAGACAGCATCTTGGAAGGAGAGAAAAATGAGACCTGCTGGTGCCTTGTTCTTGGACTTCCTAGCCTTCAGAATTGTGAGGAAAAAACAATTATGTGCTTTCTAAATCATTTAGTCTCAGGCAATTTTTTGTGGCAGCACAAACGAACTAAGAAATACCTGTTCAAGTGTCTAGCTCCTTTTTTATTCCAAATCAGGCAATTGAGCTCTATTTTACTGATTTATGGAAATTCTCTGTATGTTCTTGGTACTTATTTTAAGTACTTTATATGAGTGGATATGGATTTTGGTAAAATTTCACTGATTTGTTTTTAAAATAATTCGTGACTTCTGTATTTGATAAAAAATATTTGACAGTTTCAATTTTTAAAAAAATATTCTGGATGTACCTAGAGTCTATAATACTAAGTGATCTATCACAGAAAAAAAGAATTGAGTACCACATATTCTCACTCATAAGTGGACCGGGGATAATTATCATATTACTATAAGAAAGGGATTGGCAATGTGGGAAACTGCCAGGGGAGGGAGGGGCACATCTCATCAACAAGGGTACCTTCATCATGAGCATTTGTATACCTAACCCTGAATTGTACACCGTTTAAATAAAAAATTAAAGTAAATAAATAAAATCAAAACCTACTCCAAAAGGAAGTTTTATTTAAAAAAGATTCTACCACCTTTTTCACTATGTCTTATAATTTCTGTTTTTACACTGAGGTCTATATTCTTCCCCAATTGATATTGTTTCCTATACTGTAAATAGAGTTTCATTTTCTTCCCTCCATACAGACATTGTTTTGTTTCTCCACCATATTTTGAAATGATATTTGATTTCCAATTGTAATGCATGAGGTTTCTTCTTTTCCTTTAAACTAGGGAATAATACATGCTTTGGTCTTTTTCTAACTGCCTATTCTCTTTTATTGTCTTGGTTATATCACTTTATAATAATTTTGATATTTTTAGTTTACTTTCTCCAACCTTATCCATTTCAAAAATGTTTCTATATTTTAGGTATTTTGCTTTTCTTAATTATTTTGTGATGCTTTATGAATAAAGTTCTTGGACTTTTATTAGAATAAATGATATTAAGTCTTCCAATCCATTAACTTAGTATACATTTCCATTTACTTAGGTTCCTAATTCTTATTAACAAAGTTTTACATACTTTCTAAAAGATTTTAAAAATTACTTAGCTATTTTTTAAACAAATTCCTAAAGATTAAGTGTGGTAGAGTATAAAAGTACAGAGTCTCTGGGATCTGCAGATGTCAGAGGTGTTTGTATATAATCACAGGCTCTTTTCCACATTAAATAAAATACACTCCCAGAAAAGACTGAGGATAGGTCAAAGCAAACCTCCCTTAGTATTGTAAACCTGGAGAAGGCCAAATAGCCCCTGCTGAAATGAAAATGTAAACTCTTCTCAAGACCCTTCTTTGTAGAACAAAAGGCTTAAATCACTTGGAAAAAGGAGTGGGAGAGGAAGGAAACTGTGTTACTCCAAGGTACAAACCAAGACACACTGTAGTTGAGAATCTTTAAAAGATTCTTAAAATGCTACTATTTGGAAAAATATTTCTGGACCAGGATATTATACCAATATTGTTAAAATATTTGTACATTTAGGAAAGGAACAGTAAATGCTCTTTCAAATAAGATGCAACAAAGAAATCAGTCACATAAAGTTTGGGTTCCTTGAGGAGGTGCTTGAAAATGCAAGTTATTTAGCCGGGCATGATGGTGCATGCCTGTAGTTCCAGCCACTTGGAAGGCTAAGGCAGCAGAAGGATCACCTGAGCCCAGCAGGTTGAGGCTACAGTGGCTGTGAGTGTGCCACTGCATTCCAACCTGGGTGATAGAGTGAGACTCCAACTCCAAAAAGAAAGAAAGAAAGAAAGAAAATACAATAATATACTGGGAGAAAAATTTGAATATTATATATCTGACATATGTAACCCAAACAGAAAATATTCTTAGAACTCAACAATAACAAAGATAATAACCCAACTAAAATTGGCAAAAAGTAGACATTTTTGTCAAGAGGTTACGCAAAACAATCATAGGCAATGAAAAGGTTATTAATATTATTAGTCATTGAGGAATACAAATGAAAATCATTAGATATCATTCCACATTTATTTGAATGGATAAAGTTAAAAATCTGATTAAAATGCTGATGAAGATGTAGAGCACATTAACTATCAAGGAATGCAAAATGGTATAGCCAATTTGGGAAACAGTTTGGCTGTTTCTTAAAGATTTTAATAAATAATTACTCTGTGACTCAGAAATCTCACTCTTAAACTAAGTTAAACTAAAAACTTTACGTGTAAATTTTGTAACATCTGCATGCATAATCTCTCCAAATTGGAAACAACTCCAGTGTCCTTCAACTTATGAGTGGAGAAATTAACTGATTCATCCTTACAATGGAAGAACTACTTACCAACAAAAATAACAAGATACTGATACAGTTGATAAATACCAAATGCAATACGAAGATACTAAGCAAATCACTACACTGCAGCATTCAATTTAGATTATGTGTAGGAAAAGACAAAACTATATAGACAGAAAATAGGACAATATTTGCCAGGGCCTGGAAAAAATCCTTTTTCTAACCCTGATGTAACTCAGGGTTAGAAAAATGTTCTATGTCTTGATTATATTGGTGGTTACATGATTGTATGCTGTTGATACAACCTGGAGAACAAGACATTCATAAATTAATTTTAATATGTGTAAAGCAATCTTGACTCCAAACTGATCAATTACTCTTTTGTAGTTAGAGAAAAGTACTCTCAATTTCAGACTCGAATAAATTATTGTGTTACCAAAATACGGACTTTTTTGCTTGTTTATTTATCCAAGTGCTTATTTATCTATACATACATGCATTAATTTGATAGATAGTGTATTCACTCAAAATAATATAATATGACAAGAATGACACTATGGACTGGAAATGAAATTTCAGATGACAAAGTTTTGACTTTTTCTAAAGGTTATGATGAAGTTAAGCAGTATTAGACTATCCCTCTCACCATAATAAACCAAAAAAAAAAAAAAACTTGACAAAGTATATAAAGTAATGATTTTTAGCCAGTGGATTATATACCAAGAATACCTGGAGGAATATTACTTAGTTCTCTGACTCAGAACAATTTCCAAACCAGGGAAAGAAAGAACTGAGACCAGGAAGATAAGGAGAGCATAGTAATCTAAGTGGAGTACCCAGAGATCAGTATTTAAGTCAGGAAAAGCAGCAAGAGCAGGTGTGTAAGTATACTTTATGATATTTGTACTGTGATAAAATTCCCAAATGACACATTTCTCAGAATGTAACCCCCAATTGTTAAGCAGCACATGACTGTGTAAGTATTATGTGTGCATTGTACACATAAAATATATACATCTTCCTGTAGAAAAAGAAGCTGAGTGAGAGATGATCCATAAGTTATTGTCTAGGATAAGACCTCTTGGACCTTATCCGACAGCACCAAATACAGGTTCAGAGCAGAATGGAGATAGATACTTGAAACTGAGTGGTACTGGGTAAAGCCCCTTGCCAATGGGTGTTGTTTCTTTTGCCCTTTCCTACTGGGGAGATGCTTATTAACGCATTGTTAACACCTCAGCATATACCTGAGACACAAATAGTTATATTCATTAAACAGTGTCATTTCAAAATATTACTTTATTTAAAATAACATTTATAATATACTAAACATAATGCAATAATTTTATGAAATTGTTTATTTTTCAATACAAAACACAGTTTAATGAACATAATTTTTTGTTACAAATAGCTTAAATGTATAGCTAAATAGACATCAGATATATTCTCATACTTTCTTTATTCAATCTGATTTGGTAGAAGTATGTAAGGAAAATACAACTGCACAGAGATATGTGGTAGGAAAGGGGAGGTATAGTATTACACTTTTCAGATAATTTTGTGTATTATTTTTTAGACCTACATCCTGAATTAAAAATTGGTTGTTTCTTACAGGTTAGCTGCAAAGTGGAAGTCGTAACTATATCAATGAACAGACCCTTTTCACCTATACATGATATCATATGTAGGGAGCCAGTGTTGAGGCTCGCCTGAGCTTTAGAAATCCAGGCGGGCTGCGGACTCTGAGAACACTAGAATGAGTTCAGGAGCTGATGGCCCATTTCCTTCCTTTACTGTTTGGCACATTCCACTAACAGGGACTTTGATGAAACTTAAAGCTCTGAGAGTATGACAGGCATGGCTTACTTTAGAAGTCCATTGTTCCCGTTTCTCACAGACTGCGGTTTTGGCTTTAACTCAACACAGTTCAAACTCAGATCACATTTGGGAGCCTTTAATATGGTACAAGCTTCTTTATAAGATTTAAAAGTATACTTATAGAATTAGTGTATACACATGGAGAGCTACTTTTAGCTTTAGATGGTATAGATGATTATTTAGAGTTACT
>CAUYQG010031104.1:0-10863 GCA_963574415.1 Tarsius wallacei | reverse complement strand
CATTTGAGTTCCTTGTAGATCCTAGATGTTAGGCCTTTGTCAGATATACAGTTGGCAAATATTTTTTTCCCATTCTGTGGGCTGTCTCCCTGCTCTCTTGATGGTTTCTTTTGCTTTGCAGAAGCTCGTTAGTTTGATGAGGTCCCACTCGTCTATCTGATTTCTTAATGTATTGGCCTTTAGGGTTCTGAATAGGAATTGGTTCCCAGTTCCAATTTCCATAAGGGTGTCTCTTGCGTTTTCTAAGATTCTTGTAGTTTGAGGTTTTACGTTTAGGTCTTTGATCCATTTAGAGTTAATTTTTGTGTATGGTGATAGGTAGGGGTCCTGTTTCAATCTTCTGCATGTGGTCAGTCAGTTTTCCCAGCACCGTTTACTGAATAGGTTCTCCTCTCCCCAGTGGTTGTTGTTAGAGGCTTTGTCAAAGATGAATTGGTTGTGCAAAAGACAGTTGCATTCCTATACGCCAACAACAAGCAGGCAGAGACCCAAATAAAAAGCACAATCCCATTCACAATAGCCACACACAAAAAGAAATACCTCAGCATCTTCCTAACCAGAGAAGTGAAAGACCTTTACAATGAAATCCAAGAAGACACAAACAAATGGGAAAATTTTCCATGCTCATGGATAGGAAGAATTAAACATTGTTAAGATGTCCACCCTACCAAAGGCAATCTACAGATTCAATGCAATACCCATTAAGTTACCAACATCATTCTTCTCAGACCTGGAAATGACGATACAGAAATTCACATGGAAACATAAACGACCACGAATAGCCAAAACAATCCTTAGCAAAAGAAACCAAGCAGGAGGTATCACACTTCCAGACTTCAAACTTTGCTATAAAGCTACAGCAATCAAAACAGCCTGATATAGGCACATAAACCAATGGAACAGGATAGAGATTCCAGAAGCAAAGCCTCTTGCTGTATTTTAAGATCTCTCTCATAGCTGTTTTGTCAGAAAGGCAGGGCCTGGCATCTTCCATATCTCTTCTTGGCTTCTTCCTTTCAGCAGTAGAACTTTTTTCCTGAGAGTTCTAAAATGGAGATAAAATGCACGTAATGCAAAATCCGCCATCTTAACATGTACATTTCAGTGGCTCTTAGTAGATTCACAGAGCTGTGCACACATCACCACTATCTAGTTCTGGCATAGTTCTGTCCCCCCAAGAAGAAACCCCATCCCGATTTGAAGACACCCCCTTTCCACTCCACCCCCAGCCCCCAGCACCCACTGGTCTGCTGTGTGTCCCTGTGGATTTGCCTATTCAGGACATTTCATAGAACTGGGTCATACAATATGTGGCCTTTTGTGACTGGCTGCTTCCAGTTAGCACCAGTTTTATCCATATAGGGCCACACAGCAGAACTTAATTCCTTTGGTGGCCAAATATTATAACATTCCATTGTATGGCTAGATCCCATTTTGTGTGTCCACTCATCTTCTAGTGGACCTTTGAGTTGTGTCCATTTTGGGTAGCTGGAATGAATAACGTTACCATGAACATGTACACATGCACATGATTTACTGCAGTCACAGAGCTTCCAATCTTTATCACCTTAACACGTCTTTCTTGGCTTCTAGTAACAGTTTTCATCTTACAGTCTATTTTGTTGGATGTGAACATATTCGCTCCCGGTCTCATTGGTTATTCCTTGCATGGTATGCTTTTTCATTCTTTTACTTCGCATCAGTTTGTGTCTGTGAGTGTAAAGTGTGTCTTGTGTAGACAGCATCTAGTTGGATCGTGTTCTTTCAAGATTCATTCGGCATGCGATACACCCGCATAACCAAAAACCATCTGTACCCCCTACAGCTATTGAAAAATGAAAAATAATAAAATAAAACAAATTCATTCTGCCAATATGTGCCTTTAAATGTGCATGTCTAGTCCACTTCCAATCAAGGTAATTACCAGTGAGGTAGGCTTCACATCCGCCATTTTGCTATTTGTCCCCTATGCGTCTTATCTCTCTTTTTTCTTGTTTCTCCAATACTGTTTTCTTTTGTGTTAAGTAGATACTTTCTAGTGACCATGTTAATTCTCTGGTTGTTTATTTTACTACGTTTTTGAGCTGTTTTCTCAGTGGTTACCCTGGTGATCACCACAAGTAACATCTTAACCTCTAGCGTTCTGTTTCAGGTTTATGCCAATTTGAGGTCAATAACATGTGAAATTTTGCTCCTGGATAGCTCCCTTCCTTCCTTCCCCCTCTTTTGTGCTGTTTTTGTTTTGTTTTGTTTTTATCACCCTGATTTCATATTTATACATCCTGAGTCCATCAACCAGTTTTATACTCATTGCTTTATGCAAGAGTCAGGACCCCAAATGTGACTACACCTCCTTTTAACCGTACCTCTGTGGCTACCTTTCCATACTTTCCTGGGCCTTTGCATGTTTCATGGTGTGCTGTTGAAAACTGGACATTTAAAATAATATAACGTGACGACACTCCCTCTGCACAGGATGAGTTGTTGAGTTTGTCTCATGAGTGTTCTGAATGGATTCTGTAAAGTCTGTTCTCACCCAGGTTAAACAAGACAGCCTTTGGTGAGGTCTGCTGGGAAACCACCAGACAGATCCCAGGGAAGCTGTGGGGCTTTGAAGGAGATCCACACCTGTCGTATCCCCTCGAGTGGCCCATAGGCTTCTGGCTTTCACTAAGGAAGCAGGCTGCTGGTCTCAAAGCTCCTGCAGAGCTTGGGAGGAGGCCTCCGGAAGAGGACAAGTTAAAATGCCACAAAACCCACTGTTTGTACTGAGACGCAGTTGATGATGCTTGTGGTGCTGGCCCATGGAACGCACTTTGAGAACCACTGGTTGGAGATGAGCTGTGAGTGGGGAGAGAGTGGGGCCAATGGTCTACCTCCGGAACACAGGCTTGCTCCTTTAGCCTCCTTTGGCTTCTTTGTCCAGGTCTGCTCACTGCGCCAATGGGAGTATAAGAAGGGGCATTGGCTTTGTTGGATGGTGAAGATGGGCCTGTCTCCGGGGACCTCTCTGCGTCCTTTTAAACTTGTGCCTGCAACAGGAATACATGTACTAAGTACAGCTCATTGTAGAGCTTTCCTTGCCCCATAGGATGGGAGGAGTACACCGGAAAGTATGGAAACATTGCTCCTTCCCGCTGGCCAATGGCACTGCTTTTCTCAAACAGTTGTGTCTGGGGATGGCCCTCCCAAGGCCCTGTCCAAGGAGTTCCTGAGGCTTCTGTGTTTTCATCCTTCTGACAGTGCTCCAGGCCTCTTCTCACGCCTCACCCTGTCTCGTTGCCCACAGCTTCTGCATTCCCGCCCTCGTGGATAAAGTCTCCAGGGGGTCCCTGAACCCTTTGTAAGGAACCTCCTGCTAACAGGTGGGTGAGGAGAGAGCTGGCTCCCATGGTGGCACTGGAGCCAGGTGGGGAGGCTGGGTGTACCCTTGGCTGTGGAGATTCAGATCTCTCAACAGTTTGCCCTTCCCAGGATCAAAGCAAGTTCTGACGCCTGTGGCCCACTGGACAGATGAGAGAATGCCCATCCCCATTCACGTGGGCTACAGGCCTGGGCCCAAGAGGCTGCCTCTTGCGACTTATTGAGACGTGGGAGGGCTTGAGGCCCCTGGGCCTGAAGGATGGTGCCAGGATCCATGGAACATGAGGTGATGAATTGGGCATTCTGGACAGGTGTGGTCAGCCCAGCATGAGGATGAGAAGGCCAGAAATCACATGGGAGGTTCGTAGGTTCCCTCCCTTGTGCTGGGGAACAAGAATACCTGGCCTGGGGACCATAGCTACTGTCCAGGCTGAGCACAGGCCCGACAGAGCATAGCAGAGATGGCTGCTATTTTGTCCCTTTCATCCCTCCATGCCATACATTTATATGGTTGCCCCTTCTTAGCTAAGATCTGGCAGGAAGCTGGAGTGCCAGAGAGCTTGTGGACACTTCCAGAGGGCCCCACAGGAGACAACGTAGGGAGCTATTTGCAGGTGGGAGGTGACCCAGGTCAGGGAGAGACAGAACTCTGAGGGCCTCTGCAAGCAGGCATGTGAAGCTGGCCGTGTTGTCAATGCTGTGCACCCCTAGTCTCACAGTGTGCATGAGAGTAAGGGTGTGTGTGTGACCACATGTGTGTGATGTGTGGATAGATCTGTAGCACATGCATGGAGAGTCGTGTGTGTGAGTGCGTGGTGATTCCTGTGGGCAGAGCTCACGCTCTGAGTAACCCCGCTCCGTGCAGGAGGCCGGCCTTTGGTGCATGCCAGGGGCACACGGGGGATCTTCAAACTCATATAAAACTCTCTGTGTGGAGAGTAGAGAGGGATCCCTGCCCAGGGAAGGCCAGCTGCCCTCCATCCCAGCAGTGGATGGACTAGAGGGGGGGACCTGGGTGTCTCTGAGCAGGATGGCAACCCCATCTTGAGGAGACCACAGAAGGGAGACTTATGGGTGGGAAGAGGTGGGGGGGCCTCTGAGGACAGGAGATGCTAGGCTTGGGCACAGGCTTGGGAAGGAAGCGAAGGAAGGTTTCTGTGTAGGGACTCCCATCTACTCCAGGCATGCCAGCTGGCACAGGCCTTCCTTTCCTCAAGGACTGGAGACTGAGCAAAACCGCTTCCCTGGCAGAGGGGCGGGGATGGGGGAAGGGGTTGGCATTGAGGAGAGGAACCCACATGCATGGCACGGCCTGCTGAACTGGCTGTGGTCACACAGTCTCAAGACCGGAGGGTTTGGAGGTTGGTCCCTGGGGCCAGGCCCGAGACCAGAGGCAGCCTCGTGTGCCTCATGCAGCCAACCCACCTGTGCCTCCCAGACGACCCTGGAGAACGAACCCTGGCAGGGAAGGTATCCCAAAATCACACCTCGGGGGCTCATCTCGGCAACAAAGCCCGGGTGGCAGCAGTATAGAAAGCTCAGGGTGGAACGAAGGGGGAGGGGAGACCGGGACAAAGCTGGCCACAAATCTAGGAGGTGACCCAAGGAGAGTGCTTGGGACTTGGCGTCCTGTGTGGCCACCAGAACCCACGTCCACGTCCTCTGCCTGCCAGATCACAAGTCCAGCTGCATGGTGGCACCAGATAGAGTTGGTCAGGCTGAGCAACTGACAACAATGCCTGAGCTCATGGACCCGGTGTGCCAAACCCGGGAGACAGAAGACATGGGCCAGGTGGCCTTGGGGTTAGGGATCCAGAGGGTATGTGGGATGTGGACATCAGGATGGAGGGGCTTGTTCGGGCAACAAGGTCATCTTGCTTGAGATCCTTCTGTGTGTTTGGCCTTCTGTGCCAGGGACACACAGGATGCACCAGGCCCCTTCTGCCTGTCCTGCTGCTGCTCCCAAGGCCTCTCCCCTTTGCTGGGCTGCCTTTATCACCCTTTCCCCTCTCTGGATGATAACACACATGTGATCTCTGCAAGGAAGAAAGCATTGAAAAACACAGGAAGGGGGAATTGCAGCTGGCCTGTGCGTCCAGCCCGGCTGACCCTTCTCAAGGGTGCTGCCTCCTCGCTATGCAGCCTCTCACAGCCGTGAGTGCCCCTACAGATTCTCTCCCCAAACACGCAGGCGTCAGGGTGCAGGTGACATTGCGTTCCACAGCTCATGCCACCCACAGCTTCTTTAGCCGAACCTCTACACACAGACCTCCAGGGTATTTCTCACTCTTCAGTGTCATAAACAATGCTGCAGTGAATATTCTGCTATGTTCTTGTTGTGCAACTGAGTTTTAGAAGTGAATTCGTGGGTCAGAGTGCAAGCCCCTTTGAAAGTGTGTGATATCTATTACCAGATTGTCCTCTCAAAAGTTCGCACCAATTCACACTCCAACCAAGCGTGTTTGGGAGTGTCTGTCTCCTACATCACACTTGATTTTTGCATCTTTGTCCATCTATTTACCAAAAGCACACTCTTGTGTTGTTTCCCTTTCCTTTTGGTTTTCATGCACCTGAGCAGGAACTCCTGTGACATTTGGCAGGTGGAGTCTCTTCTGAGAACTCCATGTGCAGCCCTTGCCTAATTTCCAGTGGGAAAGGCCACGATTCCATCTTGACTGATAAGTCCTCCTTACATATTTAGAATATCAAATCTCTGACATAGTTTGATAATACTAAAAGTATTTTTACTAAGAGGAAAACTTTTCGTTGCTTCATTTTAATTTTTTTCAATGGCACTTTTCTACGTACAATTTTACATGTTATTAAGACACCCATTTTTTGACAATGAATCTGAATTTCGTGTCCTATGAAAAGCCCTACCCACTCTAAAATGATGAAAATATTCACTGACAGCATCATGCACTCTTTTCAAGTTTAAACCTGCTGAGAACGTTTTTTGGTGTGACAAACAACATTGGGATTTACCCTCCCCCCTTCCCTCCAGCTTCAGTCAGATATCCCAACATCATTTATTGAATAATTCCTGTTTTCCTCACTAGGTTGAAAAATTGCCTTCGCCAAATTCTAAATCTTCATCCTGTCTTATTCTTACACACTAGTTCTTCCAGCTGATTCAGGTTGGGTGGTCCTGGATGGCTTCTCTGAGGAAATGACCTACAGCATACGGGGGTGGGGGCAAGAGAGAAGGGAGGGGGGAGAGAAGCAGGAGAGAGAGAGGAGAGTGAGAAAGGGAGAGGGGAGAGAGAGAGATATAAAGGAGGAGGGGAGAGAGAGAGAGAGAGAGAGAGAGAGAGAGAGAGAGAGAGAGAGAGGGAAAGGAGAGAAGGGGAGAGACAGCGCAATAGCAATTTCAAGGCAGATAGCATGAATCTCTTTAGGAAGGCCAGGAGGAAGGAGGAAGGCTTACTGAGCTCTTTCAGCTGGGTGACATTCTGGAGGGACTGCTGGTTCCCCTAGCCTTCCACATGACCTCAGATATCTCCATTGCCACAGGGAGGAAACCACTGTGTTCATTGTTGCTCTGATGTTCACATCAGAGACACTGTGGTTAGGAACCCGACCAGCATCGCAGTTTAGTAGCTCTCCAATCCTTTTCTAAGTTGGGTTTTCTCGAGCCCTGCCACCTTTTGGTCACATACACTGAGAGACCCCATTAGCAAGGTCATGGGAAGGCCAGAGGGTTCCTTCTGGGTCTGAGGTCAATAACGTCAAGATTGGAGTGTGTGGCTTTCAGGCCCTAGGTTAGGCAGGACCATCCAAAGTGACTTTCTACCCCGTGGGCCCCTTTAAGATTGGTTTCAGAGCAGCCTCTCCCCACACCCCAAGTCTGCCGTAGAAGAATCCACGGTCCTAGTGCCTACAGGGAACTGCTGGATGTACTGCCTTCCCATGCTGCAATGTGAGTGAGAGACGCTAGGCCTTCTCCATCTCCACCCAAACACTCATGGAAAATCACTCCAATTGCCCCACATTTCCTGAGTCGTGCTTGAAATCCACCCTCCCCTGCTAACCTCTGTGTGGGTTAAGCCCCTTGGTTGTTGACAACAAAATGTGAGCTCCATGGCGTGTTGGGAGGAGCTCACAGAGTTGAGGCTAAGTGCTCAATGGTGAGGCATCAGGGAGGACAGGGGCCTGTCCCCTCTGGGCACTTCACTCACAGGAGCTCAGGCTGGCTCTGTCCAAGGTGCTGCCCCTGGCGACTCAGCCCAAACACTCTTCATCTCCAGGTGTGTCTGCTCCACTTTGAACTTCCCCAAAGAGCTTCTGAAGGGCTCTGCTTGGGTGACCTTCCCCAGGGTTCAGGCAGTGAATGAGAAAGGAAGAAAGAGGGGGGAGTCAGGGGCCTAAAGGTGGCCATAGAGTGGCCTGCCACTTGGACACTGAAGTCTCAGAAGGAGGCAGGAGTGGGACAGGGAAGAGGATGCAAGCTTCCAGCAAAGTCCTCAGACGAGTCAGAGGAGAGTAGGGCAGCAGTCCCTAACCTTTTTGGCACTAGGAACTGGTTTTGTGGAAGACGGTTTTGCCCAGGACCGGGGGGGAGGGGCGGATAATCAGGCATTAGAGTTTCATAAGGAGTGTGCACCCTAGATTTCTTGCATGCATAGTTCACAAAAGAGTTTGTGCTTCTATGAGAATCTAATGCTGCTCCTGATCTGAAAGAAGGCAGAGCTCAGGCAGTAATGCAGATGATGGGGGGGGATGGTGGCCTTAAATACAGATGAGGCTTCACTCAATTGCCCACCACTCACCTCCTTCTGTGTGACCTGGTTCCTAACAGGTCACAGACTGGTACCAGTTCATGGCCCAGGGGTCGGGGATCCCTGGAAAAGGGTGTATGCCAATGGGTGTCATGCCAGGGAGTGGGAAGTTGGAGACACCAAGGCCACATTTCTATTTTTCGGAGTTTTAGAAAATTGTGGTGAAATTCACACAGCATAAATTAACTATTTAAAACTGAGTAATGCAGGGGCATTTAGTACATTAAAAATGTTGTGCAGAGTCCAGCAAGATGGTCACGGGGCAGCCTGGTCTATGAGACCCTCCACAAAGGAGAACGCAGAAGGTCTCTGGCTCTCTCCCTGGGGGCTGCGGATCCCATCATTGGCAGCCTGCTGTTCACACGGAGCTCGACTGTTGCCACCGCTGAAGCATCACAGTGGTCTGGACAGCCACTGCTGCCGGAGACACAGACACAGCAGCGGACACTGTTGCCGCCTCCGTGGCGGCCATTGCACATCGCACCACCCATGCCTGAGGAGATCCATGACTTCAGGCCTCAAATCCCCTGCAAGCAAGATCTGCTGAGATCGCTGCCTCCTCTACAGCCACCGTGACGTCCTGCCAGGCCGTGGGTCTCCTCCCGTGTGCCCTGAGGCAGGCTCTCATCTCCCGCCTCTGTCCGGGTTCTTGTTGGGCTCCATGCCTTTTGGGGCAAGCGGCTGAGATATCATCACCTGCTGGCGATTCAAGGTAACAACACCGAAACGGGAATAACAAGCTTGAACTGCCCTTCACAGCAGGCCAGGGGCAACTGACCCTGACTGTGAACAAATTTACCAGCCTGAGAAGACAGCTAGAAATCAGAGCTGAAAGGACATAGGACTTAAACGAAAGGTCTCAGAGTGTGCTTGATTGGTTCTGTTAGTTTAAGGACTTAATTCTATTCCTACTGTTTTGTTCCTTTTTTTTCTTCTTTTCTTTTCCTTTTCTTCTCTTTTCTCCTCTCTGTAAACCATATCTTTGTATAGAGGAAGAGCACACCAATAAGGTGGTTGGTTAGCTTGTATGTTAGCATCATTGTATGTTTTAGTTTTTTTCCTATGGGAGTTGGGTAGTCTGTAGCCGTGGTCTATTGTTTTTATCGGTTTCAGTTTAGGTTTCTCTCTCCATTTGTTGGTACACTCATTTGTTTCCCCCCTTATGCCTCTCTCTCTCTCCACCCCCCTCTTCCCACCACTGTCTGCTCCATTCTCTTCCCTCTGTTAACCTCATTTTATTTCAGGGAGTAAACCTACAACCCCACTGCACGGGCAGATTTCTAGGCAGTGGTAAGTGGGTTTTAAATTATCCATACACCTGTCAGCAGATACCAGGACCTGCAGACAGATTTTGAATCACCGCACCCACTTAAGTAAATCTCAGAACTGCAAAAAGGACCACCCCCAACCTACAGTGCAACTCCGTAATTGAACAAAGTAAGAGGGCATACATAAAGAAGAATAGGAGATTGAACAAACAGAAGTAAAAGCAACCCCTCTACCCCTGAATAACAGAATCAAAGAAGACGGTGACATGGAGGGAAGGAAAAAGTAGGAAGGGAAAAAACCGCACAAATGAAGAAAAACCAAAAGAAGAATGTAGGTCTCACACAGACCCCTGGGAGGTAAGACACTGAGAAAACAGACTTCGGAACACAAACAATGAAGAGCCCCCAGAATGACTGGTCACATGCAACAAACCCAGACATCAAGACATTAATAGAGAGAATAAAAAAAATTGAGGAGAGACAAGAGGAAAATAGGAAGGAGCTGATGTCAGAAACAACAGCAGTAAAGAATACTGTGATCGAAATAAATAACAAATTAATAAGCATGGAAAGCAGAATTAGCCAAGCAGAAGAATCTCAGAGCTTGAAGACCAAGACACAGAACTAATCCAAACTGTCAAAAACACAGAAAAGAAGCTCAAAAAGACAGAACAAAACTTTCAAGAGATGAATGATCACTTCAAGAGACCAAACCTAACAGTAATTGGCCTTCCTGAGGAAGGGAGAGAAACAGAGGCCACACTGGAACAAACATTTCATGAAATCACTCAAGAAAATTTCCCTCATCTCATCAGATATGAAAAAATTCAAACACAAGAGATTCAGAGAACCCCTGCAAGACAACAAATGAGAAGACCAACTCCCAGACACATAATAATTTGCCTAAACAAAGTAGATATAAAAGAAAAAGTCCTAAAGGCAGCAAGAGAAAAAGGTCAGACTACCTAGGAGGGAAGACCAATTAGAATAGCAGCAGATTTATCTACAGAAACCCTCCAGGCTAGGAGAGCTTGGAGCTCTATCTTTAAAGTTCTAAAAGATAAACAATTTCAACCAAGAATAACCTACCCAGCCAAGCTAAGCTTCATCAGTGAAGGAGAATTGAAATCTTTCCCAGATATCCAATCCCTAAGAACCTACACTGCCACCAGACCACCTCTACAAGAAACACTTAAGAAAGTACGAAACACAGAAGAAAAGAAAAAAAGAACAACAACATTCTTCACAAAAGTACAGGAAAAAGAGTAAATCTCACACGAACCAACCCCAAAACCAAAAGAAAGACAACAAACTAAGAGGAACAACAACAACAACTCAATAAGAACCTTATGTTAGGGACCAACTCTCACATTTCAATATTAGCCTGAATGTGAATGGATTAAATGCATCACTGAAAAAACATAGAATGGCAAAATGGATAAAATATCACCAGG
>CAUYQG010031100.1:0-16179 GCA_963574415.1 Tarsius wallacei | reverse complement strand
AACCCAATCAATTTCAGAATGTGTCTCTTTAGCATAAGAGAAAATAGAAGAGCTGTAACTCGCTAACTGGTTATCTTATTTTGCTGGAAATAGGCTGTCAGCGTGCTTGCCTCTTGTAGCCCTTCTTCTCATTTGTAATTTGCTGAGGATTTGAACACCAAATAGTCAGTCTCCTTGAAAGTATGGAGAAAGAATCAAAGCATTGGCTTTTAGGATAATTTTTCTTGATTGGATACATATTTTCACTTCTTTCTTAGTTCCAGATACTATTCTAAAAATGATGAGATTGCTGAATCGCCTTAGTCCAGTTAAACAGTGTTAAAGTAGGTAACTCTGGACACACTTGTCTAGAAGGCATGCCCATTTAAAGGTCTCAATTTACTTCTTTGTTAATTTGCATAAGACAAATAGAGGTAAAATATCTTCATAGTATTGGTATGTAAGTATCTCAGTAATTTCACTGAGATAGTCACCCAGCTCTTAGGGGTATATTAGCCATTATAATTGATGATGCTCATTTGTCCCTGTGGTACAGGAAGTTTTATACACAAGAAGAAATACTTAAAGTGACAATTTTTTCCTCTTAAAACTAATGAAGATGAGTCACCTTCTATATGCTGTGTTCAAGGTTCTTGACCCTATGTATCTTAGAGGATAATTGTGGGGATAATGTGAGATTAGGTGTATGGAAGTTCTTTCATTAAAAATATAAAATCCCTTGACAAATGTGAGGTATTCTTTTCACTGTCAGATCAATTGAACAAAAGAAACAATTCTATATCATATCAGATCATAAATATTAATATTATAAACAATCCAAGTGACCTTCTAATTTTAGTGCTGGAGAAACTGATACTAATAATTTTAAGTAATTTATCTACAGTAATCTATATAATTGTAAAACAAGCAAAAATGAATTACACTACTAATTCTATGATGGTGTTATGACTGAGTAAACAAGATGAAGTTATGCCACCAAGTTGAGTCTAATTAATTATGAAATTATTAAACACGCAGGACAAGAGTAGGCAAAGGCCAGAAAAACTCTTGGCAAATTGGTGCAGTTTATAACAAGCTTTTATAGGTAAAATTTGTAGCATTGACTACATAGCAACTTAGTGACCATAGCAACTATTAACTAACAACTTGGCAACCAAAATGGGAACTTTGATTGTTAGGGAGCTTTGATTAATTTCATGTCAGGTAGGTACAGCCAGTGCTCAGAAAGTCCTTGGAGTTCTGCCATTAAGATATAGTTTAAGGTAGTTAAACAAGGTAGGAGAATCATTATACAATGGCGTTACCTTGGTTAGGTCACTAACAGAATATAAGAACAAACTATGAAAATGTCAAAGCGTAACATTCGATTTCAATTATGGCAAGGGAGTTCTGTAATGGGCAGTAGGCAACGGTCAGCATAACCTGCCCAAAGGAGACAAAGCTGGGGGTCTGTGGTCATGGGAACGTTACTGTAATCACATGTAGGGATTGATTCTTAGGTCAGGCAGGTAACTAAGATGAAAGTTTTAAACAAAATGGAGTTAACTGGTTAATATTATTACTTTGCTAGCAATTTGATTTTATTAACTGATTTAGCTTATTTCAATGGCTTTTTATCTCCTTTCCTATTTAGTTAGTGGACACCAGAGTGCAACCGTAGGTAGCTAAACTGCGTGCTGGAAAAAGCCAGAATGAATGGACCTGTGAAAAACTGTTCATATAGGCTCATTTATATCAAGTCATAAGGCATAGTTAATTGTGTTTTTTTAAATAAATGAAACCACACAGAGGACCAACTAGTTCAGAGGATATATCTTTCATCACCAAGTCACTGCCTATAATTAAGCCATGATCTGCAATGAGTAAGCATTTTAATTGACCTCTGGTTCAGCAGAGGTCTGTGCAAAATTCATAGGAAAATTCAGATGTTTGAAGAGCTTTGTGTGCCTCACAGAAAATGCACCAACTGGAAGGCTAACAGAGGATGGAGGGAGATGTGGGAGGTGATCTATTGCTGACTTACTGAGCTGATTTATGCCTGGTCTTCACTAGAGCACTTGGGCTACGAGGGGAATTAGGGAAGAAGTGAAGGAAGGAAAGTTTAGAGAAAAAAGAAAAGTAAGTGTAAAAGGTCCAGCTATGTGCCAGACAATTTACATGAATCATTGGATTTATACCTCCCAACCAACCTACGAGGTACTTATATACATTTGGGAGATACAGTAATTGCAATACTTACTATGTGACAGACACTACATTAATAATTTCACATGCATTTAATCCTCATAATAGCCCTAAAGTTGTATTGCCAATATTATACCATTGTATCTTATTACTATATATTGTTTTGCCATTATCTTATACTACATGATTAGTCTCACTTTACAGATAAAGAAACAGTCTTAGAGAACTTAAACCATCTTAAAAGTAACATATAAGAAGCCACACAACTAGAAAGTAACAGGCTGGATTGAAAACCAGGTCTGACTGCAAATGCGAGTACTTAATTTTTTAAACTATGCTGTGTCTTGAGCTAATTTTTTAAGGAAATGTTATAGACAACTGCTATGGTTTGAATATGTTCTCCAAAGTTCATGTCTTGGAAATGTAATTCCCAATTCAGCAGTGTTGAGAGGTGGGACCTTTAAGAGGTGATTAGCTTGTGAGAGCTCTGCCTTCATGAATGAATTAATGCTGTTATTGTTGGAGTGGAATAGTTATTGCAGAAATGGGTTCCTGATAAAAGGATGAGTTTGGCCCCTTTCCTCTTGCTCTTTGTAGCACTCTCTTGCCCTTCTGCCTTTTGCTATGGCATAACTCAGCAAGAAGGCCCTCACAAGATGTTGGCCTCTTGATCTTGGACATCCCAGCCTCCAAAACTGTAAAAAAATAATCTCAGTTCTTTATTAATTACCCTTTATTGGGTATTTGTTATAGCAGCACAACATAGACTAAGACAATGACTGTATTTGGAGTTCAGCAGGGTCTTTGACAGAGTCATCATGATATCTGTACAAACAATATGGAGAAATATATATTGAATAATAGTGCAATTAGGTGGATTACATATGATCAGGCAGTTCAAAATAATTCAATAATGTAATGTGTTTTTTCAAAAGCTAGTGAAATTTTTCTTTTTACAGCTTTATTGAGATATAACTGATATACAACAAACTGCACGTATTTAAAGTATGTAATCTGATGAGTTTGGGCATATGCATGCACTCATGATACTATCACCACAATTAAGGTAATAAACATATTATTCACCCCCCCAAATTTCCTTGTCTCCATTTGCATTTTTGGTGATGAAAACATTTAACATGAAATCTACCCTCTTGACAATTTTTTAGTGCACAAACTACAGGCACTATCTTGTATAGCAGATCTCCAGAATGTATTCATCTTTTACAACTGGAAATTTATACCCATTGAACAGCAACTTCCCCCAAAATGCAATATCCTGAGCAAATGAGGTACATAAATATTTTATGAATTATACAGCGAATAAGTGAAAGAAAAGTAAAATTGAGATGTTTTTTCACTGTAAGCAGGATTTAATTTATGAAGTTCTTACTAAGTAAAAATCTCCATGTGAAAAGAATCGTGTTTTGAATCCCAGGTTACCCCTTACTTGCTGGATGAACTTGAACTAGTTAAATATGCCTCTGTTAAAACCCCTGTACAAAATGTAGAGGCTCATATCATAGTACCAGAGATAAGCTCATATCCGTGTACCAGAAAAAATAATAATACACATAGTGATTGCTAGAGTAGAAGCATACACTAGATGAAATTCTAAACACCAGATTTTAAGAAAAGCTTTCTTAGGCTGGAGCATGAGGATGACAGTGAAATTTTTTTCAGCACTTATTACGAGCCAGGCTCTTTTTCAAGTGCTCTATATATATACATATATATATGTGTGTGTGTATATATATATATAATCTGCTTTAGTCTTCACTACAACCCTCTGAGGTAGGTTGTATGAGGACACAGTTTCACTGAGTAAGAACTGAGTAAATATTAGTTGTTAGTATTAGTAGAAAGAGCACTGAGTAAGAAATCAGGATGTCTAGATTTAAGACTTTTCTTGGCCAATAATATGAAGAGTTCAACTGGTACTCTGGCCTTTACCCTTGCACCAGTTGAAAGTGGGAAAATATCACCCTAAAAAACTCTGACAATATATTGACCCCCAGTCTTTGGGTCTGGTTTTAAATGCTCTTGACTAAGAATAATCTGACTCAGGCTCCTTTCCTAGATGCAGGAGGGATCTTCAAACTCCTTTAAAGTATTTTGTGTACTTTGTACATTGGTTACTATTGGCTTGTTTCCAAGGCAACTGATAGCCAGAGTAAAAAGTTTTATTCCCTTCCCAGTTCTGAAACTAAATTTGGTGTTTTCTTTTCCATACCTTGCCCTACCATGAGCTTCTTCCTGGAACACAGCTGGCTGCTGCTTAGTAAACGAGCTTACTGAAGACCAACTTTCATGCTCATAGTGAAGTTAAAACTGCTTTCTTTGTATTTTCAGAACTGAAGCTATAAATAGTTGAACATGTGGCTATAGACTTCATGGCTGCTTACAACATTCCAATGAAAGACTATATATGAATATATTAGTTAAGATCATACCTACAATTCATCTACACTTTTTGTTTTTTTCATGGAGATTTCATTCTAAAAATTCAGCAGTGATTCTGAAAAATTATCATGCATATGGCCAAGGTGGGACTGGGTACCATGGTAAAGTTAAAAAAAATTTGACTGTTAATAATGATAGCTAACATCTATTGATCGTTTACTATATCCCAAGAACTATTTTGCTAACATCTATTGATTGTTTACTATGTCCGAAGAACTATTTTAATGACCTGTTTGCTAGAGATGAGGTGCCACTGCTATCCCCATTTAAAAAAAATCAAACTATATTCAGAGGGGTTTATAGTATGGGTAAGAGCACACAGCTAAGAAAAGGGAGAGCTGGGATTGAAGATTTAGGTACTCAGACTCCAAGCCCACAGTCTTAATCACTATTCAACACTGTTTCTCAATCTTAGACAGTAGATTTGAGGAAAGCTGAATTTTAATCCTGGCATTGTTACTTCCTAGCTATATGACTTTAGTCCAGTCATTACAACTCTTTGTGCTTAAATTTTTTCATTTGTAAAATGATGAGTATGGATTAAATGTTCTTTGGTTTTAATATCCTATGATTATGTATACACACAAAGTTTTTTCCTGTAAAATAGTAATTCATTTGCATCTTAATTATCACAACCCAAAGATAAGTACCAACATTTCTTTCTCATAATTAAATCTTATATGAATACTTTTATATCATCCAACTTACTTTCATGTGCATACCTCAATAAAGGGACAAGTAAACAAGAGTGGATTGTAGTCCACTGTATTTCTATCTGTATTATTTTGAGAACTCTTCTGATAAAACTCATCAAAGTTCTATCATAGCTTTCATTTTGGGCCATTCACAAGGCCAGCTCTATCCTTCCCTATTATTCTCAAAGACACAAATATTTGTTTTACCTTAATAGAGTAGAAAATAATTGCATGATCTCTTGCCACAGGTATCCCCCTTCCTTTTGTTTTACAGTCAAGCCCCAGTTGTTTTGGGCCATCTGCCCTTTTTCCCTAGCAAATATGTAAGGTTAACAGGACAGAAAAACTATTCTGATGACGTGGTGCCTGTCTGTAGATAGAGAAGTTTTTGGTGACTACCCCACTAAGGCTTTGTCTAGATCTAGTCAAGTCAGTGAGTGTTCCCTAATTTAAAACTGGAAAAGAAACAGTTGAAGTTTATGATTGACAAATGGACTTGAAATGACAGCTAGTACACCTGAAGAGTAATATGTGTGTGTGTGTGTGTGTGTGTGTGTGTGTGTGTGTGTGTGTGTGTATGCATGCATGTGTTTGTGGGATTTAGTCAATTTCAAGGTAAATATTCTCCAGGCTAAATCTCAGTTTTACAGAGCCCTGGATCTGCTGGATGTTGTACTACATGAACGAGTCATTCACTTGCAAGAAGGAATAGATTGAAAGCATTTTCAAGAACAAAGCTTAAAGTGAAAGCAACAAATTCCTTTTCAAAAAAAATATATCCATTTGGAGGGCTTTTTTCCCATTATATCACTAGCATTTTTTAAAAAGATGACATTTTGATGTTTTCTTTTTATTTTCCCACCCAGTGCATAGAGAAAACAACCAAAGTAACTCAAATATTTAACATAGCAGTATGATTGAATAGAAAAAATGGAATATTAAAATAATATGTCTAAGTTTAGGCAACATAGTGAGATTTTATCTCTACAAAATAAATTTAAAAAATAAACAAATAGCCAGGCATGGTGGCACATGCCTATAGTCCCAGCGACTCTGAAGGCTGAGGTGGAAGGAGTGCCTGAACCCAGGAGGCCAAGGATGTGGTAAGCTGTCATCCTGCCACTGTATTCTAGCCTGGGCAACAGAGTGAGACCTTGACTCAAAAAGTAATAAGTAAATAAAATATGTGTAAATAATATATAACATTCATAATGCTGCCACTTATTATGAACTTAAGCAGGTGTCTGTATATTTCTAGACTCCAGTTTCCATTCACAAAGTGATAGAAATTGATTTTCCACAGGATTAGGGAATCAACATGAAAAAATGCCTGAATAATGCCTAATCCAATAATTTAAATTTAAAGATATTTGTGTGCAACAGGATAGAAGCTGATTTAATCGCATAGCAATCATGCGCTTCATGTAAGTTTGCATATATCTTTTGATGGCAAGACAGTTATGTAAAACTTCCAATGATGATGTATAGCTAGATAGATAGATAATAGATAGATAGATGGTAGATGCAGTGCGCTAGACCCCATTTTATCCAAAAAGCAATTCTATAAGATATATATTAACATTCACATTTTATAGTTGACAAAGCTAAGGGTTTTAAATTTTTTTATTTCAATAACTTTGGGGGGGTCCAAATAGATTTGGTCTGGGCTTTAAGTGTACCCACCAACCCCACCTGAGTGCACTGTAACCAATGGGTGCTTTTTTTGTCCATCTCTTCCCCTCCCCTTCTGAGTCTACAGTGTTCATTATACCATGCTCTATGTCTTTGCATATCCTTAGTTTAGCACCCATTTATAAGTCAGAGCATGAGGTGTTTGGTTTTCTGTTTCTGAATTAGTTCACTTAGGATGATGTTCTCCAGTTCCATCCAAGTTGCTGCAAAGCATTATTTCATTCTTTTCAATAGCTGAATAGTATTTCATAGGGTATATATATCACATTTTCATTATTCACTGAGTGGTTGATGGGCATTTAGGTTGAGTTCATATCTTTGTAATTGTAAATTGTGCCACTATGAATATCCAGGTGCAGGTGTCCTTGTTATATAATGATCTCTGTTCCTGTGGGTAGATATCTGGTAGTGGGATTTCTAGATCAAATACTAGATCTACTTTTAGTTGCTTGAGAAATCTCCATAATGCTTTCCATAGAGGTTGTGCTTATTTACAGTTCCACAAATAGCATATAAGCATTCCCTTTTCTCTGCATCCACATCAGCATCTATTGTATTTTTTTAAAATTTTTTCACAGTAGGCATTCTGACTGGTATAAGTGGTATTGATTTTAATTTCCCTGATGATGAGTGATGTTGAGCATGCTTTCATATGTTTGTTTGTTTCATATGCTTTCATATCTTCTTTTGAGTGTGTCCTGTTCATGTCGTTTGTCCATTCTTTAATGTGATTGTTTGCTTTCTTCTTGCTGATTTGTTTGAGTTATTTCTAGATTCTGGATATTATTCCTCTGTCAGATGTATAGTTTGCAAATAATCCCTCCTGTTATTTAGATTACCTCTTTGCTCTGTTGATTATTTATTTTGCTGTGTAGAAGCTTTTTAGTTTAATCAAGTCCTACATGTTTATTTTTGTCTCTGTTGCATTTACTTTTGAGGTTTTAGCCATAAATTATTTACATAGGCCAGTGTCCAGAAGAGTGTTTCTTAGGTTTTCTTCTAGGGTTTTTCTGATTTCAGGTCTGACATTTAAGTCTTTAATCCATCTTGTGTTAAGTTTTATATATAGGGAGAGATAGGGATCAAGTTTTATTTTTCTGAATGTAGCTATCCAATTTTCCCAGCACTATTTGTTGAATAGGGTGTCCTTTCCACAGTGTATGTTTTTGTCTGTTTTGTCAAATATCAGTTGGTTGTAGGTATTTGGGTTCATTTTTGGATTCTCTATTCTGTTCCATTGGTCTATGTGTCTGCTCTTATACCAGTACTATACAGTTTTTGGTTACTACAAATTTGTAGTAATGTTAGAAGTTAGATAATGTGATACCTCCAGTTTTGTTCTTTTACTTAGAATTGCTTTGGCTATTCTGGCTCTTTTTTGGTTCCATATGAATTTTAAGATTTTCGTTTGATAAAGATTATGCTAAATCTGTAGATTACTTTGAGTAATATGGTCATTTTACAATGTTGATTCACCAATCCGTGGGCATGGTATGTTTTTCCATTTGTTTGTGTCTTCTACAATTTATTTCATCAGAGTTTTGTAGTTCTCTTTGTAGAGATCTTTCACCTCCTTGTTAAATGTATTCTTAGGTATTTTAGCATTTTGGTTGTTACTGTAAATGGAATTGAGTTCTTTATTTGATTCTCTGCTTGCTCACTATTGGTGTATAGCAGTGCTACTGATTTGTGTGTTTTGATTTCATATCCTGAAAGTTTACTGATTTCATTTTTCAAGTCCAAGAGTCTTTTGGAGGAGTCCTTAAGATTCTCTGCTTCTAAGAACATACCACTGGCATACAAAGATAGTTTGACTTCTTCTTTTCCAACCTGGATATGCATTATTTATTTTTCTTGCCTGATTTCTGTGGCTAAGACTTCCAGTACTATATTGAATAGTAGTGGTGGAAATGGGCATCCTTGTCTTGTTCCATTTCTGAGGGTGAATGTGTTAAACTTTTCTCCATTTATGATGACATTGGCTGTGGGTCTGTTGGACATGGCTTATATTATTTTGAGTAATGTTCCCTCTATGCCTGTTTTGCTTAGAACTTTTATCATGAAAGGATGCTGGATTTCATCAGATGCTTTTCTGCATCTATTGACATTATTATATGATTTTTGTTTTTAATTCTGTTTATGTGGTGGATCACATTTATTGACTTGCTTATGTTGGACCATCTTACATCTCTAAGATAAAACCCACTTGATTGTGATGTGTTATTATTTATGTGCTGCTGAATTTGGTTTGACAATGTTTTGTTGAGGATTTTTACATCTATGTTCATAAGTGATATTGGTCTATAGTTTTCTTATTTTGTTATGTCTTTTCCTGGCTTTGTAGAATGAGTTAGGGTGGATCCCCTCAACTTCAATCTTGTGGAATAGTTTCAGTAAAATCAGTACCAGTTCTTTGAAGGTCTTGTAGAATTCAGCAGTAAGTTCATTGGGTCCTGGACTTTTTTTTTTTTTTTTTGATTGGGAGATCTATAATTACCGTTTAAATCCTGCTACTCATTATTGGTCTGTTGAGTGTTTCTATGTCTTTTTGATTCAAAGTCGGGGACTTGCATGTTTCCAAGAATTTATTAATTTCCTCAAGATTGTCTAATTCGTTTGCATACAGGTATTCTTAATAGTCCTGTATTGCCTTTCAAAGTTTTGTCATATCAGTTGTAATGTTTCTTTTTCATTTCTGATTGGGTTGATTTGATTATTCTCTATCTGTTTCTTAATTAATCTAGCTAGCAATCTATCAACTTTATATTTTCAAAGAAGAAACCTTTTGTCTCATTGATCCTTTTTATTGTTTTTTATTTCAGTTTCATTTGCTGCTGCTCTGATCTTCATTGTTTATTTTCTTCTGCTAGCTTTGGGTTTGGTTTGTGTTTTTCTATTTTCTTGAAGTGTGATGTTAGGTTGTCAATATGCAATCTTTCAGTCTTACTAATGTAGGCTTTAAGTGTTATAAATTTTCCTCTCAGTACAGTTTTGACTGTGTCCCAGAGGTTTTGATTAATTGTTTGATTGTTGTCATTCATTTTGAGGAATTTTTTTTTTAACTTCCTTTTTTTTGTTGTTGTTTGGTTTCACAAATTTCTTTTGGAGTTGATTTCTAATTTTATTCCACTATGGTATCAGAACCATACTTAATATTATTTTGGTTTTTTAAATTTATTGAGACCTGATTTGTGGCTTATCATATGGTCTACTTTAGAGAATGTTTCATGTGCTAATGAGAAAAATGCATATTATATAGCTTGGGGATGGAATGTTCTGCAAATGTATGTTAGTTCCATTTGCTTTAGAGTCTAGTTTAACTGAAATGTTTCTTTGTTGACTTTCTATCTTGATGATTTGTCTATTACTGTTGGTGTGTCAATGTCTCCCACTATTATTGTGTTGCTGTTTACCTACCATTTTAGGCCTAGTAGAATTAGTTTTATAAATCTGGGGGCTCTGGAGTTAGGCATCTATATATTTAAAATTGTTATGTCTTCTAATTGGATTGATCCCTTCATCATAA
The DNA here is from genome assembly GCA_963574415.1 of Tarsius wallacei. NCBI lineage: Eukaryota > Metazoa > Chordata > Mammalia > Primates > Tarsiidae > Tarsius > Tarsius wallacei. The sequence goes on along the minus strand of CAUYQG010031100.1, from coordinate 5,619 downwards.
TATAATAACCACCTTTGCCTTTTTTTCAACTGTTCTAAATTCAAATTCCATTGTATCTGATAGAGAATGGCTATTCCTGCTTGTTTCTGTTTTCCATTTGTGTGGAATATATTTCTCCATTCCTTTATCTTGAGCCTATAAGAGTGTGAGCTAAGTGAATCTCTCTTGAAGGCAGCATGTATTTAAGTTGTGTTTTTCATTTATTCTGCCAGTCTATATCATTTTAGTGGGACATTGAGACCATTTATGTTCAGAGTTAATAATGATATACAAGGTACTATTCCACTCATCATATTGGCTGCTATCTGGTTGCTTTATTTACTTAGTTTTCTCTATTGTGTTGGTGTTCCATAAGGCATGTGAGCTTTATGGTTTCCAGCTTTCTTTTACTAGTGTATTCCAACGTTTTGTTTTAGTGTTTAGAACTCTTTCAAGTATTTCTTGTACAACTCGTCTTGTGGTGACATATTTCCTCAGTGTTTGTCTGAGAAAGATTTCATTTCTCCTTCCTTTATGAAACTTAGTTTTGTGGGATAAAAATACTTGGCTGACTGTTATTCTGTTTGAGGAAATTGAATATGGGGTCTCAATCCCTTCTGACTTCTAGGATTTCTTCTGAGTAGTCTGCTGTAGTCTGTTGGGTTTACCTTTGTAAATTACTTGTTGCTTTTGTCTCACTGCTCTTAAAATTCTTTCCTTCACAATAACTTTGCATAACCAAATGATTATATGTCTTTAGTATTACCTTTTTTGCAATGAATCTTCTGGGGGATCTTTGGACTTCTCCTACCTGGATGTTTAGGTCTCTGGCAAGGCCAGGGACATTTCCCTCCATTATCCTTTTAAATAGTTTTTCCAAACTTATTTTATCTTCTTCCTCAGGAACACCAAAGATTCTTAGGTTTGGATAATTTACATAATCCCACATTTCTTGGAGACTTTGTTCTGTTCTCTTTTTTCTTTTTTTTTTTTTTTTTTTGAGTTGGAGTCTCACTCTGTCACCCAGACTGGAGTGCAGTGGCCGCTCCCAGCCAATGCAGACTCGACCTGCTGGGCTTCGGTGATCCTTTCGCCTCAGCCTTCCAAGTAGCTGGAACTTTTTTTTCTTTATTGCTATCTGATTGGGTTAATTAAAAAGCCTTGTCTTCAAATTCTGAGATTCTTTCTTCTGCTTGTTCTAGTCTACTGTTAAAACATCCACTGCATATTTTACTTCCCTCAATTATTCTTTCACTTGCAGAATTTCAGCTTCTTTGTTTTAAGTGTCTATCTATTTGGAGAATTTTCCATTAGTATCTGGAATAATATTTTTAATGTTAGTTTTCAATTTTCTTCTGAAGTTTACTGATCAATTTTGTAATCAATCTATTGAATTCTATCTCTGGAATTTAAAAAATTTCATTTTGGTTAGGGTTCATTACTGAAGAGTTGATGTAGTCTTTTGTGGGTTTTGGAGAACTCTGTTTTTTTATATCATCAGAATTATTTTTCTAGTTCCATCTCATTTGGATAGTCTATTTCTTATTTGGGGTTGGCAGGGGCTGACTAAGGCACCATAGGGCTCCTTTGGTTATATATAGCCTTGGTGTAACGAGTTTCTCAATATCCAGCTGTGGTCGTCCTGTGGGGGATACCTGCACTGGCTCACAGTGTCCTAAGTGGCTTAGAAAGTGGTGTTAGCTGGAGTTTTGGATCAGACCTTCCCCAAAGCTGAGGTATTATATCTGATGTGGTGGATTGTAATGTTGTTCTTCATCAAGGAGGTGGTGCTTGTGAAAGAAAACTAGCTATGATAGTGGCTGTGGGCTTCTCCTAGGTGTGTGTTGCTCCAAGAAAGTGCCCAGCCAACCTAGGCAGAGGATGAGGATAAGGGGATAAGGGGATTACCCAAGTTCTCTGTCTGTTTTGAGTCTTCAAAAGGAGTGCAGGGGATGGGGGAAGGAGCATTATCACCTCACAAGGGTGTATGTACTCTTCGCTACTCCAGTGAGGATTGGGAGGGAGTCCAAGGCCAGTGGAGTAACATTGTTATCCAAGGCAAGCATGGAAGAGTTTACATAGGGAGTGAGAAGTTGCTATGGCAAAGTTCCACCAGACTTCTCACTTTGGCCTTAGGCAATTTGCCTTGTAAATGTAAAAGTGCGGCTGGCCTCAGAGCCTCAGGTATTCTCATGACAACCCACCACACACAGGAATTGTTGGCAGTTGAGGAGTTTTCTCTTGGGAACTATCCACTCTCAGGCCTTTTAGAAAGTAACTGTGCCACCCACAAAGGTTGAGTTTGAAGAAAATGGTAGCAGGAGCTGCTCAAGACTTTCTTTTTTCTTGCAACAGTCCACATGGGCTTTGGCAGAGCATGGCTGTAAGGCAGTTTCCTGTGAGGGACTGGAGTCCCACAAGGTTCTGGGAGCCCGTCACATCTGCAACAGAACATATCTCCTGAATTCCAATTAGTCACCTTCCCCACTGTGTCCAGAGGCTGCCAGTTGACTATGGTGGTGCAGGAGAGACTTTGGCTAGTTCCTGCCCAGGTCAATGGATTTTTCTCCTCTTTGCATTCTATGGTTATTATTGCTTTTTTGAAGAGTCCTGGGACATTCCGCTGGTCTTGTTCCTTTCTGGGTGCTCAGGAAACTCTATCTTGGCTTACTCCATAGGAGAAACTTACTCTAGCTGCTTTATGACAACTATCTTAATCCCTCTTTCCAAAACTAAACTTTAGAGAGATTAAGCAACTTACTCCTAAATCACACAATTTATCAGGAACTAGGATTTGTCTAATACAAAAGTCCCATGTATTAGGCAGTTTTGTCTAATACAAAAGTCCCATGGTGCTTAACCATGCCACGAGGATTTCAAATTCTGAACTTTTATTTCTATACAAATACACATGTGTTTATAACCATAAATATGCATGTGTAAATATACATAAACATATATATGTTTGATAGTTTTGGAAAATAAAGGAATTTTAAAAAATTTTTTTATAAAGGAAAATTTCAAATGTATACAAAAATAGAATAGTATAATAAGCTTCCATGTATCCATCATCAAGTTATGGAGATCAGAGAATCATTGGGTAGAATGAATAAAAATCAAGAAATGCAAGGGCTAAAACTAAATGAAATTGCAATGGAGCTAGACAAACTTAAGGAAGCATACTTAAAAATAACAGAAATAAAGAAATCCATTCAAGAAATAAACAATGAACTGACAAGCATGTGAAGCAATGTTGACCAAGCAGAAGAAAGAATCTCAGACCTGGAAAACCAAAATATGGAATAAACACAATCTATTAAAAATATAGGGAAAAAAAAACTTAAGAAGAAAGAAGAAACTCTCCAAGAGATGTTTGATTTTATCAAAAAACTGAAACCTACATCTGATCAGAATACCTGAAATAGAAAAAGAAATGTAAAACACCTTGGAACAAACATTCCATGAGGTTATTCAAGAAAACTTCCCTCATTTGACAACAGAGATGTTTATAGATGCACAAGACATCCAGAGAACCTCTGAGAAGAACAATTCCTAGACACATAATAATTCACCTACACAAAGTAGGTATAAAACAAATAATTCTGGAGGTAGCAAGGGAAGAAGGTCAGACCACTCACCAGAAGAGGCCAATCAGAATTGTTGCAGACTTATCTGTAGAAACACTGCAAACCAGAAGGGATTAGACCCCAATCTTTAATGTACCCAAAGATAAACAATTTCAACTAAAATTTTCCTACCCAGTCATAGTAAACTTTATCAGTGATGGAGAATTAAACTACTTCCCAGACTTGAATCCCTAAGAAAATATGCTGCTCTGAGACCAGCTCTATAGGAGACACTTAAAAAGGCACTGAACGCAGAAGAAAAAAGAAACAAAAGAAAGGCTATATATGCTTCACAAGATCACAAATAAGCACAGAAACAGCAGAACACACAGCATACCTGCAAAAATGAAAACACACACATATATGAACACAAAAGCTAAATGAAAACAAAACAGCCTTATAAGAGCATTATGACAGGGACAAACTCTCACATTTCAATCATCAACCTAAAAATGAATGGACTAAATGTCCTATTGAAACGACACAGAATGGCAAACTGAATAAAACACGTGACCCAGTAATTTGCTGCTTCCAGGAAACTCATCTTACTACAAAGAACACCTACAGACTCAAAATTAGAGGATGTAAAAGAAATTCTCAGGTGAACACAGGTCACAAAAGAAGGCAAGAGTTGTGATCTTAACATCAGGCAAAACAACCTATAAGCTATCAAAAATTTGAAAAGATACAAAGGACACTACATAATGATAAAAGGTTCAATCCATCAACGAGAAATATCTATCCTAAACATATATGCACCCAACACACAAGCACCAGTTTTTATAAAGCAGCTACTAAGTAAATGGAAAAAAGATATTGACTCTATCACTATCATAGCTGGGGACTTAAATACCCCATGAACAACCCTAGAAAGACCCTCAAAGTAAAAAAAAACAACAACAATGAGATCCAGAACCTCAACTTGATGCATGAACATATGGACTTAGGAGATACCTACAGAACAGTCCACCCAACAACCACAGAATATGCATTCTACTCATCACTACATGGAATGTACTCTAAGATCAACCACATCCTCAGACATCAGTCAAACATAAACAACTTTCATAAGATCAAAATACTGCCATGAACCTTCTCAGACCCCAGTTAAATAAAAGTAGATATCACCACAAACAAAAATTACCCCCAACTCACAAAGACATGGACACTAAACAGCACTATGCTGAACAACTCCCGGGTGAACACAGAAGTCAAGACAGAAATGAAAAGATTCCTGGAAACAAACGAAAATGAAGAGACATCTTACAAAAACCTCGGGGGTGCCATGAAATCAGTGCTAAGTGGGGAACTTATATCTCTATGAACTCACATCAAGACAATAGAAAGAGAACAAGTTAACAGTCTAACAAATTACCTAAAGGAACTGGAAAAGCAAGACCACCACAACCCTAACTACAGCAGAAGAATCCAGATTGCCCAAGTAAAAGCTCAAATATGGGACACAGAAGAAAGAAATGTCATAGAAAAAATCAGCAAAACAAAAAGCTGGTTCTTTGAAAGGATAAAAAAGATTGAAGGACCCCTAGCCAGAATGACCAAGAAAAAGCACAAATAAACACAATCAGAAGTGCAAAATATCAAGTCACAACTGAGCCTGAAGAAATATAAAAGATTACCAGAGATTACTATGCACGTCTATATTGAAAAAAACTTGAAAACCTAATTGAAATGGAAGGCTTTCTTTTTTATTTTTTCACACAACCTCCAAAGGTTGAAACAAGAAGAAATTGAGATTCTAAATAGACCAAAACCAATTCAGGAAAAAGAAGCTCTGGACAGATGGGTTTCCAGTGGAATTATACAAAACATTCAGAGAGGAGCTGATACCAATCCTATTGAAAGTATTAGCTGGGCTCGGTGGCTCAGCCTGTAATCCCGCGCCTTGGGAGGCTGAGGTGAGTGGATTGCCTGAGCCCGTGGGTTCGAGACCCGCCTGGGCAGGCGAGACCTCATCTCTACAATAAATCAAAAAATTAGCCGGGCGTGGTAGCGC
>CAUYQG010031094.1:0-79286 GCA_963574415.1 Tarsius wallacei | reverse complement strand
GAGTGGAATGCCTGAGCCCGCGGGTTCGAGACCCACCTGGGCAACTTGGCGAGACCTCAACGGCCACTGCACTCCAGTCTGGGCGACAGAGTGAGACTCCAACTCAAAAAATAAAAATAAAATAAAAAAACAAAAAAGGGGGAGAAAACCTACATGAATGAATGAAGACAAATCAAAGGAAGAATATGGGTCTCATTTAGACCCCTGGGAGGAAAATAACTGAGAATACAGACTTCAGAACTCAAACAATGAAGAGCCCTCAGAATGACTGGTCTAAAACCACAAACCAAGATATCAAGATACTAATAGAAAAAATAAATAGAAATAAGGAGAGACAAGAGGAAAGAATGAAGGAGTTGATAACTGAGATAACAGTAATAAAGAATACAGTGAATGAAATAAATAACAAACTGAAGAAAACTACAGTGAGTAAAGTAAATTACAAACTGCTAAGCATAGAAAGCAGAATTAACCAAGCAGAAGAATCTCAGAGCTTGAGAACCAAAATATGGAACTAACCCAACTGTTAAAAACACAAAAAAGAAGCTTAAAAAGATAGAGCAAAGCCTCCAAGAGATAAGCAATTATATCAAGAGGCCGAAATTAAGATTACTTGGAATCCCTGAGACAGATAAAGACACAGAGACCACCCTGGAACAAACATTCCATGAAATTATTCAAGAAAACTTCCCTTATCTCATCAGTGACGTGACGATTCAAACACGAGAAATTCAGAGAATCCCTGCAAGACAACAAATGAAAAGACCAATTCTAGACACATAGTAGTTTACCTACACAAAATAAGTATAAAAGAAAAAATCCTAAAGGCAGCAAGAGAGAAAGATCAGACTACCTACCAGGAAAGACCAACTAGAATAGCAGCAGACTTATCTATAGAAACACTTCAGGCTAGGAGAGATCGGAGTCCAATCTTCAAAGTTCTCAAAGATAATTAATTTCAACCAAGAATCACCTACCCAGCTAAGTTGCATCAGCGATAGAGAATTAAAATCCTTAACAAACATTCAGTCTCTAAGAGTTTACACCACCTCCAGACTAGCTCTACAAAAAACACTTAAGAAAGTATTAAACACAGATAAAAGGAAAAAAAGGACGCCCTTCCAAAGAATGTAGGAAAAATATTGAAAACACACATAAATCAATGCAAAAATAAAAAGAAAGACAACAAACAAACAAATGAACAGCAGCAACAAGTAACTCTATAAGAACCTCATGACAGGAATGAACTATCACATCTCAATAATTAGCCTGAAGGTGAATGGACTTCAATGCACCACTGAAAAGACATAGAATGGCAAATTGGATAAAATATCATAAAATAACAATATGTTGTCTCCAGGAGACTCATCTCACCAGAAAGAACACTCACAGTCCCAAAGAAGATGGAAAACAAATTTTCAGGCAAACGGAACACAAAAGAAAGCAGGAGACGAGATCTTAATATCACACAAAATACCCTCAAGCTATCAAAAATTTAAAAAGATATGGAAGATCGCTACATAATAATAAAAGATTCAATCCATCAACAAGAAATATCCATCCTAAACATATATGCACCCAACATAGGAGCAACTTTCATAAAGCAGCTTCTAGGTAAACTTAAAAAAGATATTAACTCTAACACTATCGTAGCTGGGGACTTAAATACCCCACTCACAACCCTATACAGATCATCAAGACAAAAAATCAACAAGGAGATTTGGAACCTCAATATGATGTTTGACCAAACAGACTTAACTGATACCTACAGAACATTCCACCCAACAATCATGGAATACACATTCTACTCATCATCACATAGAACATACTCTAAGATTGACCACATCCTTGGCTATAAATCCAGCATAAACAAATTTCTTAAGATTGAAATACTGCCATGCACCTTCTCAGGCCATAGTGAAATAAAAATAAATATCAAGACCAACAAAGTTCCCCCAATACCCACAAAGACATGGACACTAAACAGTATGATGCTGAACAATTCTTGGGTCAACATGGAAATCAAGACAGAAATTAAAAGATACCCAAAAATAGGACAGGCTTGGTGGCTCAGCCTATAATCCCAGCGCTTTGGGAGGCCGAGGTGAGTGGATTGCCTGAGCCCACGGGTTCAAGATCCACCTGGGCAACTTGGCGAGACCTCATCTCTACAATAAATCTAAAATTAGCCGGGTGTGGTAGCACGTGCCTGTAGTTCCAGCTACTTGGAAGGCTTGAGGCGGAAGGATCTCCGGAGCCTGCAGGCTGAGGCTGCAGTGGCCAGGAGTGGCCACTGCACTCCAGTCTGGGTGACAGAGTGAGACTCCAACTCAAAACAAAACAAAACAAAAAAACAAAAGATTCCCAAAAATAAATGAAAATGAAGAAACATCTTATGAAAACCTCTGGGATGCCACGAAATCAGAACTAAGGGAGGAATTCATATTTCTACAAACACACATGAAGAACAAAGAAAGATCACAAGTTAACAGCCTAACAAATCACCTACAGAAGCTGGAAAATCAAGACCACCAAAACCCTAACTTCAGCAGAAGAATCCAGATCACCAAAATAAAAGCCCAAATTTAGGACATAGAAGACAAAAATATTACAAAAACTTAATGAAACAAAAAGCTGGTTCTTTGAAGGATAAATAAGATTGATGGACCCTAGCTAGACTGACCAAAAAAAAAAGAGAGAGGAAAAAGCCCAAATAAACAGAATCAGAAATACAAAACATCAAGTCACAACTGACCCCAAATAAACATAAAAGATTATCAGAAACTACTATGTACATTTGTATGGAAACAAACTTGAAAACCTAAAGGAAATGGGGGACTTTCTGACATCACACAACTTCTCCAGGTTGAAACAAGAAGAAGTCGAGACCCTAAATAGACCAATAACATTCCAGAAAATTGACTGTGTCATAAGAAAACTATCTACAAAAAAAAAAAGCCCTGGACCAGATGACTTTCCAGCAGAATTCTACAAAACATACAAGGGGTAACTGATACCAATCCTATTGATAGTATTCTAAATTAGCCGGGCGTGGTAGCGCGTGCCTGTAGTTCCAGCTACTTGGAAGGCTGAGGCGGAAGGATCGCCGGAGCCCAGCAGGTTCAGGCTTCGGTGGCCGGGAGTGGCCACTGCACTCCAGTCTGGGCGACAGAGTGAGACTCCAACTCAAAAAAAAAAAAAAAAAGAAAGTATTCCAGGCAACTGAGAAAGATGGAACTCTCCCCAAATCATTTTATGAAGCTAACATCACACTGATACCCAAACCAGGTAAAGATTCAACAAAGAAAGAGATCTATAGGCCAATATCCTTGATGAACACAGATGCTAAAATTCTGAAAAAGATCCTAGCAAACCAGATCCAACAACACATCTCAAAAATCATCCACCACAATCAAAGCCTGGTTCAACATTCGCAAGACAATAAACATAATTAAATAGATCAACAGATGTAAAAAGAAAAACCACATGATAATATCATCAGATGCAGAAAAAGCTTTCGATACAATCCAGCACCACTTCTTGACAAAAACCTTTGAACATCTAGGCATAGATGGAACACACCTCAAAATAGTAAGAGCCATCTATAAGAAACCCACAGCCAGTATACTGCTAAACAAACAGAAATTGGAACAATTTCCCCTGAAAACTGGAACAACACAAGGATGCCCACTCTCACTCCTCTTTTTCAACATAGTTTTGGAAGTCCTAGTTAGAGAAATCAGACAAGAGAAGGAGATCCAGGTATCCAAATAGGAAAAGTGGAAATCAAGTTATCCTTCATTGCAGATAACATGATGTTATACCTCAAAAACCCGAGAGAATCTGTCAAAAACCTCCTTTCGCTGATAAAGCACGTTGGCAAAGTCTCAGGCTATAAAATAAATGTGCAAAAGATAGTTGCATTTCTATACACCAACAATAAACAAGCAGAAACCCAAATAAAAAGCACAATCCCATTCACAATAGCCCCCCGCCACACACACACACACAAAAGAAATACCTTGGCATCTTCCTAATCAGAGACATGAAATAAGATCTTTACAATGAAAACTACAAAATACTGCTCAGAGAAATCTAAGATGACACAAACAAATGGAAAAATATTCCATGCTCATGAATTGGAAGAATCAACATTGTTAAGGTGTCCATCCTACACAAGGCAATCTACAGATTTAATCTAACACCCATTAAATCACCAGCAGCATTCTTCTCAGACCTGGAAACAATACAAATTCATGGAAACATTATCAACCACGAATAGCCAAAACAATCCTCAGCAAAAAAAAGGGGGGGGCGGGGAGGAATCACACTCTCAGACTTTAAACTTTATTATAAAGCTACGATAATCAAATCAGCCTGGTATTGGTAAAAGAACAGGCATATAGACCAATGAAACAGGACGGAGATCCAGAAGCAAAACCTCAATTTCTGAACTAACTCGTTTTTGACAAAGCCTCCACTACCAACCACTGGGAAGACGAGAACCTATTCAGTAAATGGTGTTGGGAAAACTGACTGACCACATGCAGAATATTAAAAAAAGACCCCTACCTATCACCATACGCAAAAATAAACTCTAAATGTATCAAAGACCTAAACATAAAACGTCAAACTATAAGAATCTGCAGGGGACACCCTTATGGAAATTGGAATTGGCAACCAATTCCTGATCAAAACCCCAAGCGCCCATGCCATAAGAGATAAGATAGACAAATGGGACCTCATCAAACTGAAAAGCTTCTGCAAAGCCAAAGAAACCATCAAAAGAACGGGGAGACAGCCCACAGACTGGGAAAAAATATCTGCCAACTGTGTATCTGACAAAGACCTAACATCTAGGATCTACAAGGAATTCTAACGTGCCGAAAAGAAAAAAAACAAATAGTCCCATTACAAAGTGGACAAAAGATAGGAAAAGACATTTCTCAAAAGTGTCTATTTGAGCAACCAAGAGATACATGAAAATATGCTGAGCCTCACTAATAATCAAAGAAATGTTAATTAAAATGACACTGAGATATCACCTAACTCCAGTCAGGATGGCATCATCAATAACAAAAAAACAAAAGATGCTGGAGAGGATGCAAAGTAAAGGGAACACTTCTACACCGCTAGTGAGAGTGTAAACTAGTACAGTCTCTGTGGAAAAAAGTGTGGCAACTGCAAAAAGATCGAGCTTCCATATAATCCTGCAATTCTTTACTGGGAATATACCTGGAGGAACTCAAATCACTCTGTGAAAAAGATACCTGCACGTCCATATTTACTGCAGCATTATTCACAATGGCAAAAACATGCTGCCCATTGAAAACATACTGGCCATTGAAAGAGGACTGAATAAAAAAAATGTGCTACATATACACAATGGAATATTATGTAGTCATGAAAAAGGACAAAATTATGAACTTCGCAACAACTTGGATAAACTTAAGAGTTTATAATACTGAGTGATCTATCAAAGAAACAAAGAACTGAGTACCACATGTTCTCACTCATAAGTGGACCTTGAACAATTGACCATAATACTGTAAGAAAGGGATTGGCAGTAGTAGGAAATTGCCAGGGGGAGGTGGTGGGATTGGCAGTAGTGAGAAACTGTCAAGGGGGAGGGCACACCTCATCAGCAAGGGTACCTGCATAAAGAAAGTTTGTATACCTAACCCTGGAATTGTACACCACATCTTTAAAATAAAATTTTTTTAAAAGCTTTGTTTTTAATTGACACAAAATAATTGTTCATATTTATGGAATACAGTGTGTGTAATGATCAAATCAGGGTAATTAGCATATCCATCACTTAAACACTTGTCATTTTGTGCTGAGAACATTTAAATCTTCTTTTCTAGCTATTTTGAAATATATACTATTGTTAAATTCAGTTAACCTACCGTGCCATAGGACACCAGAACGAATTCCTTTTATCTGACTGTAGCTCCATACCTGTTGATCAGCCTCTCCCTGCATTCCTCTACCTTATCCAGCCTCTGGTAACCACTGTTCTACTCTCTACTTCTATGTGATAAACTTTTTAGATTTCACATGTAAGTGAGATGCTTGGTTTATTTCACCTAATATAATGTCCTCTTGGTTCATCAACGTTGCTGCAAATGACAAGATTTCTTCTTTTTAAAAATCTGAATAGTATTCTATTGTGTATATTTACCACATTTTCTTTATCCATTCATTGGCTAATGAACTCTTAGGCTGATTTCATATCTTGGCTATGAATAGTGCTGCAATAAACATGAGAGGGCAGATATCTCATCAACAACATATGGACTTCACTTCTTTAGGCTGTATACTCAGTAGTAAAACTGATGAATCATATAGTAGCTCTATTTTTAATATTTTGAAGAACTTCTATAACTATCTTCCTTAATGGTTGTGCTGTTTTATATTCCCATCAATAGTGTTTATAAGAGTTCCCCTTTCTCTGCATTCTTGTCATATTTGAGTATGTTATCTTTTTGTCTTTTTGATAATAGCTATTTAGAGGTAAGATGATACCTTATTGTGGTTTTGATCTGTATTTCCCTGATTATTAGTGATGCCGAGCATTTAAAAATATACCTGTGGGGGTCTTTTGTATGTCTTTCTTTGAGACATGTCTATTCAGATCTTTTGGTCATTTAAAAATCAGATTATTTATTTTGTTTTGCTATGGAGCTATTTGGATTCTTTATATATTCTAGATATTAACTCCTTTTTAGATGTGTAGCTTGCAAATATTTTCTCCTTTCTGCAGTGTCTCTTCACTCTGTTGACTGTTTCCTTTGCTGTACAGAGTTTATTAGTTTGATATGATCTCATTTGCATATTTTTGCTTTTTTGGTATTATTTTTAAGGAATCTTTGTCCAGGTCAATGTCCTAAAGTGTTTCCCCTATTTGTTCTTCTAGTAGTTTCATAGGTCTTACATTTAAGTCTTTAATCTATTTTGAGTTAATGTTGGTAAGTGGTAAGACACAGGGGTCTACTTCATTTTTCTGCATGTGGAAATGCAGTTTTCTTAGCACCATTTATTGAAGAGACTATCATTCCTTCCCAATGTATATTCTTGGCAGGTTCACTGAAAATCAGTTGGCTGTAAATGTCTGTGTGTCCATTTTTATACCTGTGTCATGCTGTTTAGGTTAATACTGCTTTGTAGTATAATTTGAAGTTAGGTAGTGTGATGCCTCCAGCTTTGCTCTTTTTCTTCAAGATTGCTTTGGCTATTCAATGTCGTTTGTGGTTCCATACAAATTCTAGGATTGTTTTTTTTTCAATTCTGTGAAAAATGTCACTGATATTTTGCTAAGGATTTCATTAAATCTGTAATTGCTTTGGATAATACAAACATCTTAACGATATTAATTGTTACAATCCATAAACATGAGGTATTTTCCCATTTATTTGTGTCATCTTCAATTTCTTTCATAAATGTTTTTGGTTTTCATAATACAGAGCTTTCATCTCCTTGGTTAAATTTATTTATACATTTTTTTCTTATTGCTTTTGTAAATGGGATTGAGTTTTTAATTCTTTTTTCAGATATTATGATGACAAGATATAAAAATGCTACTGATTTTTGTATGTTGACTTTGTACCCTACAAATTTACTTAATTCATTTATTCTAAGGGTTTTTAAAAATATAAGATCATGTCTTCTGCAAAAGGGGATAATTTGACTTTGTCTTTTACAATTTGAATTCTCTTTATTTCTTAATCTTGCCTAACTGCACAATATCTCCAGTACTATGTTGAATAGAAGTGACAAAACTGGGCATCTTTGCCTTGTTCCAGATTTAGAAGAAAAGTTTTTAACTTTTCCCCTTCAATTTGATGTTAGTTGTGGGCTTCATATATATGGTCTTTATTGTATTGAAATACATTCCTTGCATACCTAATTTGTTTAGAAATTTTATCATGAAGGGATTCAGAACTGCACAGAATGATTCTTCGGTATCTACTGAGATGATCATATGGTCTTTGTTCTTCATTCTGTTAATGCTGCGTATCAAGTTTACTGATTTGCATAATGCTGACCTGTCCTTGAAACCACTGGATGAATCCTACTCGATCACAGTAAATGAATTGTTTTTTCTTTTTTTCACAGACAGTGCCTTGCTCTGTTGCCTAGGTCAGAGTCTAGTGGCATGATCATCACTCATGTGACCTCAGACTCAAACTCCTGGGCTCAATTCTCCACACTCAGTCTTCCAAGCAGTTGGAGGTACAGACATGAGCCACCACACCTGGCTAATTTTTAAAAAAAATTTTCAGGCAACCCCTCAGGTAACCTCCCACTCTGGGAGCTTTTCTGTCTTCTCAATAAATCCTGCTTTAAAAAAAATTTTTTTTTTCCACAAAGATGGGGTCTTGTTATGTTGCCCAGGCTAGTCTTTAACTCCTAGCCTCAATCAATTCTCCTGCTTTTGCCTCTCATAGAGCTGGGCTATAATCCCAGAAAATAAGGGAAATATAACCTCACCAAAAAGACAAAATAAATTACCAGAAACCAACCCTAAAGTGATGGAAATGTATGATCTCTCAGACATGAGCTACTGCATCCAGTCAGATGATCTTTTTAATGTACTGTTAGATTTTGTTTCCTAGTTTTTGTTTGTTGGTTGGTTTTTGAGGAGTTTTGCATCTATGTTCATCAGGAATACTGGCCTGTTGTTTTTTGTTGTTGTTGTTGTTTCTTGCTTGGTTTTAGTATCATGGTAATGCTGACCTCATAGAATGAGTTAGGAAGAATCCTCCTCACTTCAATTTTTTGGAATAGTTTGAGAAGAATTGGTGCTGGTTCTTTAAATATTGGGTAGTATTCAGCAATGAAGCAATCAGGGTTTGGGCTTTCTTGCATGAAATAATTTTATTACTGGTGTGCTAAAGTTTTCTATTTATTCATGATTTAGTCTTGGTATGACTCCTGATATACCTGTACTCGAATATTTATATCTCCTCCAGGTTTGGAAAGTTTTCTGTTATTAAACTTTGAATAAAATGTCTACTCTTGGAATAAAATGTCTACTCTTTTGTCCTCAACTCCCTCTTGAGCTCCAATAACCCCAAAATTTGCTCTTTTGATGTTGTTCCATACATCCTGTAAGTTTCCTTCATTCCTTTTAATTCTTTCTCCTCCAGGCATTTTCCAACAGTGTATCTTTGTGCTTATTAATTATTTACTCTGTTTGATCAAGTCTGCTATCGATGCTTTCAATTTAATTTTTCATCTTGTTAATTGTGCATTTCAGTTCCAGGATTTCTTTTTAATTTTTTAACATTTCAATTTCTCTTTTAAATTTAGTTGATAAATTTCTGAAATGTTTCTGTGTTTTATTAAAGTTTGCTGAGCTTCCTTAATTTTGACTCTTTTGTCCGAGAGATCATACATTTCCATCACTTTAGGGTTGGTTTCTGGTGACTTATTTTGTCTTTTTGTTGAGGTTATATTTCCCTGAATGTTCTTTATGATTATGGACATGCAGTGGTGTCTGCACATTGACGGACTAGTTATTTATTCTAGTCGTCACAGTCCAGTTTTGTTTGTGCTTTGTCTTCTTCAGAAGGCCTTCTTGCAATTCTAAGACTGCTTGTGTTTGTTATCTGACCACTGCAGTTGCTTCAGTGCTAGAGGGCACTCTTCAAGTCATAATTTGCCGTGAGTCTCATGAGGCTCTGAAGTTGGCACAGTTTTCTGGCCCAAATTGAACTGAGGAAGACTCATGGAATATATCCAGACTATGTGAAAAAGCTGCTAGAAACCCAAGCCTGGAAGCCTGTCTTAGTGGCTCAGATAGGTGTGCCTCCCAGCAGGTACTAACACAAGTAGGGTAGTTCCCCCAAATGCAGCAGGAGACACCAGGGTTGAGACTGGACCCCCTTGGTCTACCGCAAGACAGTGGCTGGTGAGCCCATCTGGGCTAAGACAAGCACACATCTCCCAGCAGGTCCCTGAACAAACAAGTTAGTTTTCTGACTGAAGTGAGATGGATGGACTGGAGCTGAGACTGGGCCCCCATTGGGCCCTGCTTTGGGACAATGGCTGGGAAGCCCATCTCATGGTTCTAACAGGTATGCGTCTCCCAGCAAGTCCCTGCACAGACAATATAGTTCCCCAACTGCAGTGGGTCACAGCTGAAATTGTGCCCCTTTGGTACCTGCTATGAGATAAAAGTTGGCAAGCTCATCATGTGGGCTCAGACTCTTGGGCTGTAGGATATGGATGAATAGCCCCTGGGTCCTTATGTGAGCAGTTCTGACCTGAAAGCTCAGTTTGGGAGGCTGGAGTCAAGCCATAGGGTATCTTTCAGGTTCACCGCCAAGATCAATGTCAATAGAAAGATAAGCCTTTCCACAGAGTCAGTGATATGCACAATTCTACCTGAACCCCTTGGCAAATGGTTCTGGTTGTGAGCTTAGGGCCATACTGTATTGAAGTCAAGCTCTTTGAGTAGTGGGTCAATTTCCAGGCCTGAATGTGGGAGCCCAATTGGCAGATCTACCACCTAGCGGCTAGTCTGCATCCTCAAAATGACCTTCCTAGGTCTTGGGCTGCAGCAGGGTTTCACAACCTCTTCCCTAAATTCTGAAGCCCCTACAAAAAGACTTCTGTCTGTGGATGGGTGCAGAATTCTTGTTGTTAAGAGCTAAAAGCAAGTTATCCCTGATTCTACCATTCTGCTTACTCTTGGTATCTTTTTTTTTTTTTTTAATAAAGGAGTGTCAAGTGCCAGTAAATTTACCACAGCATTGTAACTGAAACAAATATACATTCATATAAAAATGGCTAAGAAGGTATTAGTGAAAAAGAAAGAAAACTTTAATTTTAATTCTACATATTCTACACTTGACATATAAATTGAATTTTTAAGAAATGTTTTATGATAAACATGTATCAATTATGAAAATGTATAAATAGGAAAGAGCACAACATTCCAAGCTGGTCCCTATGGCCATGTTCTACTGTCTTAGAGCCTGAATAATCCCTTCTCCTTTGTCACTGAAGAATAGCCAAAAGTATTTCTCAGGGAGACAACCTCATCAGCACATATATCCATTCAGAGTTGGTGTATTTTCTATTCAAATACTTTTCCTGCTCAGGCTCTTCAACTTTCCTAGGAGATGTCAATTCTACCCTTAACCTTGCTGACTGTTAAGAATGGCTCCATATCTAATCTATAACAGAGAATAACCATACTCCATGTTCTTGCCAGGGAGTAAAATGCTAAACTTACTGCTGTTTCTGCAGGACAGCCTGATGGCTACTTAGTGCAGCCATTCCTTTATTCTATAAGTCTATCTCTGGATTAAGTCATACTACCAAAGAGCAGCATTCCTGGCCCTGTACTTTTGCCCATCTCCTTCCTACACACGCAGCAGAACTGTATTTCTTAAGATGCCTTTGATGTTAAGCCACTAGACTGTACTGAAGGAAGCCTTAAGAAATAGGTCTGCGAAAGAGAGTCTTTAATTATTAACTACGAGAATGTTATCAGGCTTCTCCTAAAATCTTGATAAATTTTGACTTGTGAACACTAGAAAACACATCTCTTGTGTCAGGTCTCCTTAGAGAGCTTAGAGAAAAATCTGTGATCCAGTTCAAGCAAAATATAGGAGCTTTTATAATATCCAATGTGTGTCCAACCCTTGACTCCATTTGCTCCATTTTTATCATCTTTACAGAATTGAGATACAATTTACATACCAGAAAATTAATCATTGTAAGTGGACACTGCAATAAAGTTTTAGTTCATAAACAGGTGTGAAATCATAACTATAATCCAGTTTTTGAACATTTCCATCATCCCCCAAGATCCCCTTGAATCCACATGCAGTCAATTGCTGCTACTACCCCCAGACTCTGTCTGATATTCTCTCTAATTGGATCAGTTTCTCTTTTCTAGACTTTTCATATACGTAGAATTATATAATACATAGTCTTTTGAGTCTGGCTTCTTTCACTTAGCACAATATTTCTGACATTTAATCATGTTGCATCAGTATCTTCTTCCTTTTTCATTGCTGAACAGTATTCCAGTGTATAGACATACTACATTTATTTATCCATTTACCAAGTGATGGGCATTTTGATTTTTTCTTGTTTGGTATAAATAAGAATAATTATATACAAGTCTTTGTGTGAACATATGCTTTCACTTCTCTTAGGGAGATTCTGAGAAGTGCAGCTGCTGAGTTAAATGGTGCAATAATTAATTTTATGTGTCAACCTGCCTGGGCCACAGTGCCCAGATATTTGGTCAAACACTATTCTGAATGTTTCTGTGGGAGTATTTTTGGGCAAGATCTACATTTAGATTGGTAAACTTTGAATAAAGCAGATTGCCTCCATTATATGAGTGAGCTTCATCCAAAGATTCTCCTCCCTGAGTAAAAGAGAATTCCCCAGTAGACTGCCTTTGGATTTCATCTGCACTATCAAATCTTTTTCTGGCTTTTCAACTGCCTTTAGACAAAAACTACAACTTTTTCTTGAGTCTTCAGCCTGTTGCCCACCCCACCCCATCAAGATTCACCAAAACTCCATAACTGCATGAGCCAATACCTTAAATTTTTCACACACACACACACACACACACCCTGACTGTGATCCTTTCTTAGACAAGGCAGATACAAATAAATACAAAAATAAGCTACATTTTAATGATATTTTCAAAAGAACATATTCCTCTTAATATTTGAAAGTGACAACCATTAATGGATTCATTGTAAAATTAAGTCTTATCACCCACAACCCCCCATCAACAAACATTTACCAAATGCCTAGAAGATACCAGGCACTTTGCAAGGTTAAGTGTCAAAGACATAGAGACAAATAAGGCACAGTTCCTCACTTAGCATATAAATAAGAAAATGATGGCGTACTGTATGAACAACAGAAATATATACAAGATACAGGGCAAAAGATATTAATTTTATCTGATCAGACTTATCTTACTTTATATAAAATTGTTTCTGAAGAAACTGTCTATAAATTTTGGTACTTTCCAAACAAAGTGAGTTTAAAAATACTAGAGAGGCTAGTACTTACAAAAGCTTTGGAATAAGCAATCCCTGTTATAAAGTAGAGGTTCTCTCAATTAGTTTAAGCTTTTTAATTTGCTTTTTTGTTCTTAAGGTTACAAAAGGAATTTACACTAATAGAAAAACTCATACAAAACAGAAGCATTTATAGTAAAAACGGAAAAGCTCTATTTTACCTCCAACCCACCCTATTGTATCCCAGAGAGACAACTTCTGTTATGCTTGGTCAGCTTCTGATTGTTCAGCCAGCTACAGAAGATGCAGATAGTAAAAACGCTTGAAATCCTCAGACAAATCTCAAACCTTATTTTAGATAGAAGCTTTAGTCTCTTTCCCACTAAACTTGACATCAGAATAACTAGTAAAACTTAAAAAATTACTCTCTTTCCTTCTGCATCCCAACCTATATCCCAGAAAAGGTGGTGATTAATAGAAAAATATACATAGGGAACGGATCTAAATAATATGCATATATGTATTCATGTGTGTGCATGTGTGTGTATATATGAAAGCTTCGTGATAATTTCTGAAACTTGTTCTACAGGAAATTTAATAAGTATTTTTAAAGTATAAAGGAAGGAAAAAAGGAAGTTGAAAGGAAGGAAGACGAGGGTGGTGTTTCCAAGTTCAAATAAATTGGGAAATACTGGGTTAAACAAAATATAAGTATATACCGCGATTGCTCCCACTGTCCTAAACTTAGCTGACCATCAAACCCTTTAATAGCAAATCGCCTAGTAATATCTTGAAAGACTCTAGATTTTTACAAAAATAAAATGTGGTTAGTAAGTTGGTTACCGTTTCCCCTGAATTATCACACTGGCAGCAATTCATACAGTTGAACAAATGTGAATATTTAGAAACATGCACATGGTGACATAAACTTGTTATTGACCAAAAGACTTAAAAAAAAAAAAAAAAAAGTCAGCAGACTGTCTTCAGAGTCTATCTTTACTGTGTTTCATTTCTGTACTGCCTTATTTTCCTTTGGCTGCATAGTAAAAGAATAAAACTAGAGACAGAAGTTTAATTCTAAAATGAAATGCACTAATGTATTTGCTTTTAATAAGTAAATACAATCAAAGGGTCTCAATGTAAGTTCCATTCATTTTTAATTTGCTTTACAAAACCAAAAAATTCAAATTTTTGATAATATTAATATAACTGTTTTATTGTAAAAAAAAAAAAAACTTTAAGAGGTTAATAAAAACTGCTGTGAAATCATATTTATCTATAGTGACTATACCCACCTACATATGTGCAAAAATAGTGAATTTGGAAAGATCTCCCTATACGTTAGAATTCAGGAGATATAACTCAGCAGTGAGCACTGTTAAACTTGCCACTGAGCTTGGATGGGGCCTATATTGCCAAACTGTAGTCATGAATGATAACTTTTCAATATATCTTATTTCTGTCTTCCTGCTGAAATATCACTTGGTTGAAAAATTTAGGAGGTTATCCTATGGAAGTGACCCTTAGAGTAGTTAAAATAGCTGTTATATGCCTAGGTAAAAGCTTTTCTGAAATTCTACTTCAGGAGAAAATAAGGAACAAATAAGTCACTGATGGAGAAAAGCCTACAACCAGACATTTAAGCTTTTGGGGGAGTTTTTTTTTTTTGTTTTGGTTGTTTCTTCATAACTGCTTGGGACAGAAAGTGTAATATATGCTGCCCTTATTTATAAATATCAGATAGCCTCCTCACTCCTCTATATCCAAACCCCAATTAATTGTTTAATGCCCTGTGTAAGCTACAGTCACAAAATCTTTTATCATTCTCTAACTCTAGTCAAAATGATTTCTCCCTCCTCTAAGCTACTTAATTCTTGTTTATACCTCTTACTTAGCCTATAACCATATTTAATATACTTTAAGTTGCTGTTTAACTTGACTAGCGTATACATCCTGTTTGTTGAGAAGTCTAGGACACTTCAGATGGCAGGAACACAGTTCTACATGTCTTTGGAGAGCACAAAATAACAAGCACAATGCTGTTTACATTGGCATTCTGAAAGTATTTGTTGACTGACTGACATTACTACTCAGTACTTTTCCTAGTAATAGTTCATACTTGAGAGGAAATATAACTGTTTTTCTATTATAAAAACAATGCATTTACTTATTAGATTTCAGAATTGTTAACAGATTGTCTTTAAATAATTGATGATTAAATGTAATTTTTTTCTATGAGCATGGCTAGGCCAGTCAGGGCTAGGTCAGCCAGGTGTAGATCACCCAAGTACTTGAGTACAGAATGTTGTAAGGGAATTAACTGTTCAGTGACAAAGAACGGGATTAGAGACCAATAGGAAGGTTTAGTGGGCAACATCTGTAGACAATCACATTCATATGGAACAATCAAGAATCTACAAAAGCAATTTGGCAGTCTCATTCATTCAACAAACCATTACTAAAAACCTTCTGTGTGGTAGGCTCTGTATTAGGCACTAGGGAACTAAGAGTGAACAAGAAATATCAGCCATTCATGTTGGTTCTCCAATCTAAAAATTCATCTACCCTCTTCCATGTACTACTAAATTATACATGGTTAAGATACACTAAAAAATATTTTATCTTATTGCTTAGAGCAATGCAAATAGTTTACTTTGCGTAAACATCAGAAAACTTAAATTATACCAGAAACTCCTTCAAAGAGACAGTTTCATTTCTGTCCAAAAACCCAGTCAAAAATTTTCATATATTTTAAATTGTGGGGGGAAAATGAGGGGTATATACTTTTAAAACCAGAGAAAAAGTAGGAAGTATCTCCCCTATGCTCAGCTATAACCTTCTGAATTGTCTAAGAAGCAGCAGAAATGTAGTACCAGTTAAGCAGCTTTATATGTGAAGCAACTTAAAATTAAGCAGGCTAAAAGGACGGTAGAATTTATCCTTTTGGAATAAAAACCCTTTTAGAATCAAAACCATTTTTCAAGTGTGTTTTTAGAAGGAAGAATGCAATCTTTAACAGATCAACAAGGTTTCACTAAACCAGAAATTCACTAAGCTAGGAATGAGTAGATTAAAAAATCTATGCAATTAATTTGATGATAAACTTGATTGCTGAATTTCAGTGTTAAAACTAAAATGTTACTGCTCTGTTACTGTTGTCATTTTAAATCAAAGGGATTTCTTCTGGGACTGCAAAGGAATGAGTATTTAGCCTATCTCATGAAGGAAGGAGTAATTTCTAGTCTTGCAAACAGGAGGTTCGCCTACATGATCACCGGGGACAAAGTTGGCCAGTGCAAGAAGCCAGAAGGTTATAGGAGCCTGGGAATGTTTAACATCAAGAAAGGAATTACAGCTCAGTAAGATCAGAGGGAATTACACAGGAAATGTGAACAGTAACCCTTTCATATCTCTGTACCCCCTCCTACTGCCTGTGATAAATGGAGTCCTGCTGCCATCAAGTTATGTGAACATTCAAGCCAAGAGCAGAGAGAGATTGGGGGAAAAGAAAAAAAGACATTTTATGTACACACAAAAAGCACAGTATAAATTCATAGTGACATGATAAAATCATGTTGCTCCAGAAAGCAGCCTTTAGTCTTTCTAATTGCTACATATGCACTATATCACCATCTTGCCCAACAGATCCCTAAGTATAGATTCCAAACAAACTGGAAGAATCTAGCAGGGGCAAGGGAATGAAATAGTTGGCAGACTCAACATAAGTAAGAAGACATAACTTTTAAAAAGTTGACCACATAAATAGATCTCTACCCTGGTTTATGTTTAAACATCTTGTTCCTAGTCAGTCTGTAGGGAAAGCATTCTTTCCACAATAAATAATATGCAATCAAATCAGAAATTCTTACTCTATGCTTTATCTACCCTGTGTAAAAGTTTCTTCAATATTCTAAGCCAGAGGCTTAGAGAATTCAATTAAATATCAACTTAAAACAAACAAACAACAACAACAAAAAACCCCAGGAGCCTAGCTATAGTGAAGGTAAGTTAAAATATTTCCAGTTAGTAATTTGGAAAAGCAGATGCTTCTGTGCAAGATCTCGGACACTTTTAAAGAACCCTGGTTGGAATCTCAAGAAAACAAGATACTCTTACCACATCTGCCTCCAGGAAAAGAGAAAACGTTCAGTTTCCATAGACAGGTGAGTTTGAGATATACTAATAAAAAAAAATACAAACACATGGTGAGGGCAATCAGATGGTGGTATTTCCAATGGGATACATTTAAAATGAGAATGGAATATCATAGGTCACTTGGAAACAAGATTTAACTTTTTCCATTGGTACAATTTCAGAATAGAGGTAGTTTACCACAAGGAATAGGGAAGAGGAGGATATGAGGAGGAGGAAGAGGAAGAAGAAGAGGGGAGGAGGAAAGAAAGGAGTAGGAGGAGATGATAGAGATGAAAAAGCAAACCACCAATAAAAGTCAAAAGGGTTAGCTTTTCAGAACTACCCAGCAGAAAGAAAAATAAAACCAAAGGAGTTTCCTTACCCAGTAAAGTCCCTTTTCCAAAGCACACACAGTCTTTTTCAAGAACAGCCTACAGTGTTTTTGTATAATAAATGACAAATCACTAAAATGAGATTTAGATTGTAGACATCCTACTTGCCTCAAACAATTGATGTTTACTTTCTCTAGCACTAGCTCACATGCAATCTCGTGACTTTGTAACAATCTAAAGGTGCTCATTCTTTCCATGGATTCTGAATTGCTATACCAATTATACTGGGAAAATACAGCAGAACAGAAGAGAAGAAAATGATAAACATAGAATAAACCAGACTGCTAACTGGACTTCCAAGCAAGGATCTAGAATGTGGACCCTAAAGTATACCAAATCAAACTCAGTGGAGCTCAGTCTTCTCATCTGGAAATACGTGCTTCTTAACCATTTTTAACCTGTCAATCTAATAAACATTAAAGCTTCATACCGTCATTGAATATTATTTAAGATTTCAAAATAAAATAAGTATTATAATAAAAAAGAAGCCAAAGCAAGATACTTTCTGATTGGTTTTTCAAACAATGTCCCACCAGAACAGAATTTATTTACAAATACTTTCATAAGTGGACACACAGTAATATCTTTTTAATACTGAAGATAGAAAAAACTAAAAATGTCTATGAAGACTAATGTATTGATGGCAATAAAGTAATATGTATTGAGACTTTCAGCATATACCTTCTCCTTTCCTTGAGTAACTATAATCTTTTCTAGCACTTAGCCAGAAGAAATGCTGATTTTTATCAGGCTTTCATTATTTGTTAAATGACTCAGCAATAGGGCCTCTTTTTCTACTCTGAAAATACCAGAACCCTAATATAGTAACCTCTTTCAAGTATTAAAGAATAGAAGCAAGCACGTTAAGTCTTTAAAACAGGGGCACCAGTAAAAGAGGCAAACTGCAGAGGACTCTGACAATAGTTATGATAATGAAAATAGTAAGAATACCACCTAATATTGGCACATTTGTATAGTACTTATCAATGTACAACATGTGTTATGTAACTTCAATCCTAAAACTGTATGAAGTGGATATTATTACCATATGATTAAAACAGCATCAAGTAGTTCTTCAAAGTCACAAGCCAGTTAAGCAACAGAGCTGAGACCTAAAACTTTCTGACAGTTATTCCATTTATGAAAAGCTCTTTATTTTGTCAATAAATGTTGAAAATATCTTCATGCAAATTCCAAAATCAGGGAAGGCGTAAGCACAACTTTCTTTTCTCCCAACTCATCCAATATCGTTCCCTTTCTACCCATTCCCATAATGACTTTCAGATTTACAACTGCAGCAGCCCTTATTTCCTTATAATGGTTATGACTAAGGGAACAATGAAAGCATCTTTCCAAATCAAACCTCCTCCAAAATAGCTCTTGTATCCTTTAACTGCCCCCAGAATAAGGACACCATCACAGGTCTGGGCTTTTAAAACCATTAACTAGTGAGGAAATGTCTGGGGTGGTTCTCATTTAGAATGAGTTAAATATGACACATACTACCTCTTCATTCTTAACAGCTGAGCAGGAGGGCAATCTCATCAGGACCCCTCCCGCTCTGAGAACTTTTCTGCCTTCTCAATAAATCCTACTTTCTAGAAACAACAACAACAAAAAACTGAGCAGGAGCCATCCTCATATCTCCATCTATCTGGTCTAGCAAGCAGACACACCTTGACTCCAGGAACTTGGTAAATGCTGACTGCACAAGAATAACAAACAAAAGAGAAATAAAAGTTACATTCTTAACAATTTTTAAAAATCTTTCTAAATGTTTTACTTTTGAAGTCTTATTAAAGAATGCTAAACTACTGATATTAGTAATTTAATATAGATGAAAAGTTTATTGAAGGTGGAATTTTGCTTATATAAAATTCACTGTTGTACCCTGCAGGTTATTATGAAGATTACGAGACTAAATTATACAAAAAATGCTAAACATCCTACCTAGTACATAGTAACTACTCAGTAAATGTCAGCAGCGACTAGTAACACTACAGAAGTATTAAAATACAATGGTAGAAGGCCAAATTTAAAATGAACTAGCAATCAATATATTCTGTGGGTGTTTTTTAAACATCTACATAAAACAAGTTTCTGTTCTATATGCATATGAATATTTAGAAGAAGATTTGGTAGAATAAATGGCAAATTGACCTCTGGGGAGACAGAAAGGTGGTGGTCAAAGGGAACTTTAGTCTGATCTGTAATGCTTTTTTTGTTTAAAGGAAAAGTATTTATGTATTCCCTCTGTCAATACATTTTGAAAGAAAACACAAGAAAAATTACAGTAAATTTCTTCAGTACCATAGTTGATTTCAGTATTACAAAAAAAGTTTATTATTTGTAGTTAATGTGTCCAAATTTCTAAAACCTTATTTTCTTTATTTCATAATACCATTCAAGCTTTGTGTTATAAACTTTTAATAATATTCCTAATGATATTCCCAATTGCTATATTAAAAATATCTGTTTGTGTGCTCCACCAAAAGCCTCCCACCCATTATTTTATTAAGTTTTAAAACCACTCAACATACAAAATCAAGGTGCAAGGAGGTTTTCAAAGTCTGAAGACACAAATCAAAACCGTTTTATATAAAAAGATTACTACTTCCCTTTAAATTTTGTATATGTTTATATTTAATAAACTACATGGAAAAAGTAGAGTCCCTGATTCTTTTTACGACCAAAAGGTTGCCTATTTAAAATTACCATAACAATTTCAAAACTCTTGAGGGTTGCTATAATTAAACACCTCTCCTTCTAGGTTCTTCCTAACTTTTAATCCTTGTCCATACCATTCTAGAGCCGGTTTTTACAATTTTAACTTTCCTTCTATAACTTTGACTTTTTCATCCCACTCTTTTTTCCATCATATCATCTAGATTTTAGCCAATAAAGTGTGTACAAACCAGACACAAAAGCTCTTATTAACTCCCTAAAAGCGGCAGAGGGCCTCCTTCGGTTCAGGCATGGAGGTAAGCCACAGGTACCATAGGCCAGACCAGCCTGAACCCCTTCATTTACAAATACAGCTTAAAGCACTTTGTAAAAAGAGATCATCAACATTTCAACGCTGAGAGAGAGAAAGCCTCCTACTTAACAGGAAAGCACTGAGCTGAATAGAAAAGCCCTACCTCAAAATTCAAAGAGCTGTGAATTCTGTGATTGTGGGAGGCTGTGCAATCTCTTTTAGATATAGTTAAAATTCAAGAAAGACCTTTTCTGTAAATTAACTGGAAACAATATTTGATCAAAAAGTACCTTCCTATCATTTCAAATTAAAAATTCTAGATATAATGTGTAGCAAATAGAGGGCAATTCAATCATCGTCATCATCAGCTTTTCTTCCAGAAAAAGGAAAGCACATGTATCAACATTTTCCTTTCTTCCCAGATGCTCAGCTATGGATTCACTAATATTAAGCAGCTCTACCCACAAAAATATACAACGATGGTTCTTCTATAGTTGACTTGCTTAATTCTAGAAGTCTTAAGGACTCTAAAAGTCTGAAGGTATAAGCACCTTGAGACTCCTTAGTTCTATCCTTAGAACACATTCAAAGTCACCTGTATCATTCTCTCCTACGCATTCTATTTATTCTCTCTTGTATGCCCTCATGTACTAGGACTCTAGTTATCTGTTTATTCATATCACTCTGGACCATAAATACCTTGAGAACAGCAATTCCATCTTCTCTCTCTTACCTAGTAAGTCCTATCACCTAGTACAACGCCTCCCACAGAGTAGATGCTTCACCAAAACTGAATGAACCGTAACAAATATTAGCCATTTCTCCATCTCACTCAAGTTAAGTTCCTGAAGACAGAATTTACTGAATGTTGGTCTCTGCATCCCTACCAGAACCTACCATACAGTGGCACTTAAAAACCTATCATACACATTTTTGTTCAAGTTTCCAATTCATTTTGAATTTTATTTACATTCATTCAATGCATTACACATGTTAACTAAAACAAAACACATTTCTGAAATGAAACAATTCTCATTTTTTCCCCCTGGAAGTTCTTGACAGAGAGGGAACTATAACTTTTCAATCATTTTTTAGTCCTCAATGTGATGCCTGCAGAGAAAAGAAGAAACCAGTGTCCACTGCCCAATCTTTTCTGTGCTGTGCTGGATAGAGCCTTTGTCAGTGGCTCTTCCTCCAGAATCTAGCCAGAACAAAGCCTTACTTCCAATAGAGTCACCCCCTTTGACTGTTGCAGATTTTTTTCAGTCAGCACTGTTTCCCAGCTCTTTCACAACTGTGACATGCTCATTATCTGAAAACTCTCTCTGCCCACCCTGAGTGTGACCATGCTCAGTTCAACTTATGATAGAAAGCCAGCTCGGGCAGCATTCTATTGTTGTCCCTTTGAAACACAACTTCAGTGCTAGCAGACTTTTTACCACTCAAGAGCCTGATGTCTGACTGGTACTACACAAGAGGTCCCACCTCCCAACATCCTCGATCTTGAGACATGTACATATCCCAATGGAAAAGGTGATAACCTTCTGGGAATTTAGATGAATATCTTTCTCAGTTTTCTCTGGGAAAAATCGTGATTTAACATTGTCTGAGTCATTTTAGTACCAGATCACTTCCAGTTGTGACAATTGGGACAATCAACTACAACATGTGTCATACCTAATATTAGGTCAGAACATAAATATACCAGTCACATATGATGTCTTCTAATCCTCTTTGTTCAAAGTAATATGATAAATGATTTATTCCTTTTGACTTCAAAGATGAAATTAAGTTAACTTCTTTGCTTACTGAATTTAAAAATAAAAATGCTGTCAAGTAGAAACCTCCTTGCTCTACCCTGGTACCCTGATCAATCATGGAATTTTAAAGTAAGAAAGGATCTTAGAGTTCACTTCCTCATCCAGTGTGAGATTCACAAGTTAAGTGGTTTGCCACCATCACAAAGAAACACAGAGAACCAAAGCTAGAATAAAGGTCTCCTGCCTCCTTAAACCATGTGCTTTCCAAAATTCCATATTAAATTGAGTCTCTGGCCAAGAACTTTACCTTGACCCAGAAACCCTGGAGCTGTTCTCAGTATCACCTAACTCCCTAAATCTTGGCAGTCTAGCTACACAATTATCTGCTAAAAAAAATATGAAAAAGACAAGCCTTTCATCTCTAAAAATAACTTAGCAACAGCATTGCTTTCTTAAAGATATTACCCCTAACAACTGCTATAAACTTCTTCTCCAACTTCCAAGTCAAGTTGGGGACCCCTGTCTTGTGACCTGTTGGAAACCCAGCCACACAGCAGGAGGTGAATGGCAGGCAAGCCAGTGAAGCTTCATCTGTATTTACAGTCACTCCCCATCACTCACATTACCCCTGTGCTCCACCTTCGGTCAGATCAGCAGAGGCATGAGATTCTCAGAGGAGCAAGAAACCTATTGTGAACTGCACATGCGAGGGATCTAGGTTATGTGATCCTTATGAAGATCTAATGCCTGATGATCTGAGGTGGAGCTGAGGCAGTGATGCTAGTGCTGGGGAGCAGTTGTAAATACAGATTAACATTAGCAGCGAGGTTTGACTGCACAGAGAACACAATAAATCAATTTACTGCAGACATATAAAAATAACACTTTCATAATTATTTCATTATATATTACAATGTAATAATAACAGAAATAAAATGCATAATAAATGTAATGCACTTGAATCATCTGGAAACCATTCCCTCCAACCCTGGTCCATGGAAAAACTGTCTTCCACAAAACTGGTCCCTAATGCCTTACACTGCTGCTCTAAGACCCTACTTTCCTAAATGGTCCTCAAGCATGTTCTAAAACAGAAACAACTGAGAAAGTCTCATACAAGTGCCCTTATCACAGAGAGGAAATGAAGTCAATGCCCACTTAAGGAGGCCACATGACTAGGTACATTCAAGATCTGGATAACAGTCTATCAGAGACTTAAAGCAGCAAAGCTCAGAGTACAGCTTCTGTCGCTGAACAAACATTAATGAAAATCTAAATGCCAGGTCCTGTGTTAGCTGAAATAGTAATTGACAGGGATATCTTAGAAAACAAAATTATGACTGGGTTCAGTGGCTCAGCCTATAATCCCAGCACTTTGGGAGGCCAAGGTGAGTGGATTGCTTGAGCCCGTGGGTTCAAGACCAGCCTGGGTGACTTGGTGAGACCTCATCTCTACAATAAATCAAAAATTAGCTGGGCATGGTAGCATGTGCCTGTAATTCCGGCTGCTCGGAAGGCTGAGGAGGAAGGATCGCCGGTGGCCAGCAGGTCAATGCTGGGGTGGCTGTGAGTGGACCACTGCCCTCCAGCCTGGGTGACAGAAACAGACTCCAGCTCAAAAAAAAAAAAAAGAAAGAAAGAAACTTACAAGTAATTACAAGTAACTGGTAATTCTCCCCATAAAATTCACCACCATAAAACCATTAATCCAATAATCCCAGACATATTCTAGACTTTATACTTTGCTACAGCAAATACTAAATACAAAATTTGATATTGTAATTTCAAATCTGACTTTTCTACTTCTATTTTCCAGTCTAATGAGCAAAGAAATAGCCTGAAGGTGGGCAGCAGAGAAAAGGAAAACAGTATATTTTAAAGATATAAAATTGAAATAAATCAGAAAAATAATGAGGAGTAATGAAATTCAAATTATATTTTTGATGACTTAAGATTCACTTTGATATATACTTGAAAAAAGTAGCCATTAATTTAAGGTCATGACAATCAGAGTTTTCACAATCTTTATGCCCATATAAAAGTTAATAAAGAGGCTGGGCTCAGTGGCTCAGCCTGTAATCCCAGTGCTTTGGGAGGCCGAGGTGAGTGGATTGCCTGAGCCCGTGGGTTTGAGACCCAGCCGTGCAACTGGCGAGACCTCGTCTCTGCAATAAATCAAAAATTAGCTGGGCGTGGTAGCTCGCGCCTGTAGTTCCAGCTACTTGGAAGGCTGAGGCAGAAGGATCGCCGAGGCCCAGCAGGTCGAGGCCGTGGTGAACGGAAGTATGCCACTGCACTCCAGTCTGGGCAACAGAGTGAGACTCCAACTAAAAAAAAAAGTTAATAAAGAAATAGTTTATTAATTATTTAAAATTATATACAGATGTCAATAAATTCAAGCTGGTGCATAGTGTTGTTAACTACTTCTATATCCTTTCAGATATTCTTCCTATTTATCTCGTCAAATACTGAGAGGAGAGTTGAAATCTCAAACTATATTCAAAGGTTTGTCCATTTCTTTCAGTTCTATCAGTTTCTGCTTTGTATATTCTGACAATGTAGTACTGGATTATTTAAATTTAAGGTAATTAAACATCCTTGATGTTGACTCATTTATCACTGTGAAATTACTCTCTTTAATCCTGGAACTATTACTTGTTCTGAAGCCCACTTTGACATTAATATAGTCATTCCAGTTTTAAGTGCTTACACAGTATATATTTTCCATCCTTTTATTTCTAATCTATTTCCAGGGTTTCTTGAAGATAACACAGAGTATACTCTTGGTTTTTTATTTGATTTGGCAATCTGTCTTTTAACTGGAGTAGATTGTTTAGATTTAATGTAATTATTGATATGAATGGGTATAGTTCTACCATGTTGCTGCTTGTTTCCTATTTGTCTCAACTCTTTGTTCCTTTTTCTTTCTTTTCCTTCCTTGTTTTGGATTATTGTTTAGGACTGGATTTTATATCTATTCTTGGCTTATTAGTTAAAAAACAAAACTGTGCAAAATATTATACTACTTTGTGTATAAGACCCTTACAATAATATACTTCCTTTTTTCCCATCCTGTTCTTTGATCTACTGTTTTCATGCATTTTAACATGTTATAAAGTCTGCTAGATAGATATTGCTATTATATTACATTAACCAGTCAGAAAGAAACTAAAACAGGAGAAACAAGTTTTTAATGTTTATCCATATATGAACCATTTCTAGCACTCTGTGCTCCTTTGCTCAGACCAAATTCCCATCTGGTATAATTTTTTTGCTGAAGAACTTTCATTAATATTTCTTTTAGCATAAGTGTGCTGGTCTCAGTTTCTGATTGTCTAAAAAGTTCTTACTTCTTCATTTTTTTCCCTCCTTCATTTTCAAAAGCTATTTTTACTAGATATTAAATACTAGATTGAGGATTCTTTTTAGCACTTGAAAAATGGCATTAAATTGTATTCTGATTTGCATAGTTTCTAACAAGTTCGTTGCCATTCTTAAGTACATAACGTTTTTTTCCTCAGCCGGGCTTTTAACATTTTCTCTTTGTCACTGGTTTTCAACAATTTTCTTATGATGAGCCTAGATGTGTATAGGGGTATACTTTGCCTGGGGTATATGGGTTTCTTGGATATATGGGTTTATAATTTCATGAAATCTAAAACACTTCAATCATTTTTTAAAATCTTTCACCCTCCCCCGCAAAAATCTGAGATTCCAATTATACTTAGGTTAGTCCCCAGGTTGTTATCCAATAAGTGACTAAGTCTATTTGTGTCTTTTTAAATTTTTTTTATGCTTCATTTTGGTTAGAGATTTATTATCTTTTCAAGTTCACTCACCTTTTTTCCTGAGAAAGCTAATCAGCACTTGATCCAAATCTATATCTTAGTTACTGTGGTTTTTTTAAATTTCTAGACAGTCTAATGTTTTCCTTTTCATATCTTCTATTTCATTCCTCATAATGTTTATGGATATGGGCACATTGATAGTAGTAGCTGTCTAAATGCATTTGTCTACTAATTTCACCATCTGTCAATTTTTGTCAACCGATTTTTCTCCTCCTTCTTTATTCTAGTAATGTTTGATTGGATACAATGTACTGAATTTTATGTTGCTGGGTGCTGGATTTTGTTTTATTTGTTAAAAGAGTGTTGGACTTCCTCTAGCAGGCAGTTAAGTTACTTTTGGATAATTTGATGCTTTGGAGGCTTGGTTTTAAGCTTTTTTAGGGTTTGTGCAGAGGAACCTTTATTTGGGGCTAATTTTGTCTTAATATTACAGTAATCTGGCAATTTTTCTTTTCTCACTAATTGTTTTTGCCAGCTTCTTGGAATTTTGCCCTGTGCATCACAGCTGGGTATTTGTCTAGGTTCTCAAGAGCATGCTTGTGTGAATTTCACAAATTCTTTTTCTGACTAACTCCCTCTTCTCCAGAACTCTGGACTTCAATACTAGCCACCTCAACTACCTAAACTTTGGCCTCTATCTACTCAACTCAGATTACCAGATTCTTTTTGTGTTCATCATCCTTCCACCACAGTCTGGAAATTGCCTCCAAGTAGAAACCCTGGGTGATGTTAGGGCTCCCTTAGTTTGTTTCCCTTCTCTCACACATTACAGTCTTGCTCTGTTATCCAATGTCATAAAATAGTTATTTCCTATGTTTGTCCAGTTTTTCAGCTGAGAGACAGAGACAGAGATAGAAACACAGAGAGAGAGAATTTTCACTTATAAGTGCTGAATATGTTACTGGAGAAAGTTTCTTAATATACAAAGGCAAGGAAGAATACAAGGAAGATGCTGAGAAAAAATGCTTCAGAAAAAAGAAGATTCTAAAAGTGACAGAATCTCAGAATTGAGAAACTCTTACAAATCAACTCTTTTCTCTCTCTACTCCAGCGCATGTTTTCTCCACAATGCCCTGCATGAAACTGATCAGCCTTCATGTGTACATTATCAGTGATGGAAAACTCACTGTCTTACAAAGCAGCTCCATCTGTTTTCATACAGATGTTATTGGTGCCAACTTACTTATTACAGTACTCAGTAAATTAAATAGAAATCGATCTCTCTATAACTTTTCCCCATTGATTCTAGCTATGTCATTCTGTAATTTTCAATCCTGTATGCAATTCAAATTACAGAAACTTGGAATGATAAAGCTGCAAAATTTCTAGTGAGACATTTACCACTACATGAGCTAGAGTCTTGGATGTATGCTTTTCTTCTCTCTAAATCTACCTCCACTGGTACAAGGTTAGAGGCTGAACTGGTTGAAGTAAAAGTGTGGAGTTGTGGAGAGGGGAAGTCAACTGATTACAAATGGACTTGGACTATCTAAGGATTAGCAAGAAGGCAAGTGTGGCTAGAGCTAAGTGAGCAAGACAGAGTGGTAGGAGATAAAGACAGCAGACCTGGTCGAACACGGTGAGACTTAGGGTTTTAACCCGAGTGTGAGGTAGCCACTGAAGGGTTCTGAACACAGGAATGACAGGAACAGTTTAACATTTTTTGTTTTAAAGAATACATCTGTTCCTATGTGGAGAGCTGATGGGAGAGGTACAAGGAGGAGATCGGGAAGGTCATTTTGAAGACTATCACTAGCCTCTAGGTAACTTATGTTAGAGCAGTAGGAGGTGAGAAGTGGGGCAGTAGGCAAGGGGGTGATTTGAGATACATTTTGAAAGGAAGGCATATTAGCCTTACTAGTGGAGTGTATGAGGGGTATGAAAGAAGTCACAGATGACTTCTTTTGGGCCTGAGCAACTGGGTAGGTCATTAACTGAGAGAAGAAGGGGGCAGGTTTGAGAAGAGTTCAAGAGTTCTATTTTAGACATGTTAAGTTTGAAATGCTTGTTAGACTTTCAAACAGAGATGTTGAAATGGCATAAATATGAACCTAGAGCTCATGGGAGACATCAAAGTAAAGAAATAAATTTGGGCAAATAGACAGCATTTAAAACAAGAGATCATATGAGATTATGTAGAAAATAAATATCGGTGGCCAAGGACTGAGCCCTGAAGAATGTCAACTTTTGGAAACCATAAAGAGAAATTAAATTAGCAAAGAAGATTTTGCATTTTTATAACTCTTCCTCAAAAAGAAGTTGGAATTATTTTATGTCTATAAACTATGAATTCTATAGCCAACCATCATAATCCTCTTCAAAAACAACCTTTCAGAGTCACAGGTCTATTCTAGTTCTGACTCCTGACCAGTTGACTAAGTCTGGATAGCTGCATTTCACCCTGTCAGTTGCTCAACTACCCCATCTCTGGTCTCCGGCATGTGTCCTAGTTTCTGGATCAAGGTTCTCATGAAAACTAGGAACTTCTAGTTGTCCAACACTGACCAGAAGGCATGTTGAAAGCATGTTCCCCAGAGCTGCCAAAAGTTCTTGGCATGGGATCAGTAAAGTTCAAAATGAGTGAGTGTTCAGCAATTAATCAGGTGACAGAGAATCACTGGCATGTTAGAGAACTGTAGAATGAACCAGATCAAGGCTAGAACAGGGAACAGAAGCTCTTGCTCCAGGCTAGTCACCCTGGTGGAATCTGTTCTAAGTTGCCCAGTGTGCTCAGATACTCTTACCCAGAAAAGCTGAAGTAACCTGAAGTTCACCATGTGTCCAGGGAAATGTGTCAGCATTTCCTGGAAGCTGCTCGCATTATGAACCAGACTATAGGTACAGCAAACAATAGGTACTTGTTCTTTCTGCCCTTAGTCTCAGGGTTAGTTTGGAGACATCTGTTACTCTCCCAGCCTCATCTGTTAAGGGAATTCCAATCTATCTCACAGGTATTTATGAAGATTAAATAAGAAAATGTAAGTAAAGTGCCTGGTACTAGAAAGTGTTTAATGTAAATTAGATATTCTCATTTATATTTTGATGACCACAACATGACAGTAAGCTGAACGGTAAGCATGTCCCTAAAAATAACACTTTTAATGTTCTTCTAGCACAGAGCAATAAATATTTTATATTGTTTGTTTTGTGTGAACTATTATATGATCAATGGATTTTAAATTTGGTCTGAAAAAACTATCCTCCCTTTTTCAAAACTTCCCAGCCATGGTTTGCACAATCATGTGAAACAACTAAGAAGTAAAGCTGTAAATCTATTAACATAAGATTGTTAATACCAATTCTGAATAAAAATAATTAAGCAAAACAGAAATTTCCAAGTCTCGACAATTATTCTGCAAGAGGTATTCAGGAATAGGTCTGTTGTTTTAAATGTCCATATACTTTAGCTTTAATACATTTCTATGTCTCATTATTAAATTTAGCTAAAAACATCAAAGTTAGCAACAGAAGCAGGAAACCATTCACAAGACCATCACTATTTTACCTTGATTAAAGAAAAGTTACACAATAGTTTTGGCAAACCAAAGAATATTCTTCTTATAAGTCTTTTAATATTAATAGAAATTTAAAAGAGTTACCATGATGGAGTCCATTTTGGAAAGTGAGAATTTCTATTATCTGACAGTAATAAACTCTGTATTATTTCAGCTCAATTACTGACATGGCTATCAAAGAATTAGGTTCATTTTTACTCATACTTGTTAACAATAAGTCTACCGTGTCTAGTACTTGA
Source organism: Tarsius wallacei (assembly GCA_963574415.1). Lineage (NCBI taxonomy): Eukaryota > Metazoa > Chordata > Mammalia > Primates > Tarsiidae > Tarsius > Tarsius wallacei. Next base: position 49,414 of record CAUYQG010031094.1, on the reverse strand, counting down.
CCTACTCAAGTAGGTATGACTGAACAAAACTACACTAACCTGCCTGCATTAACAGAAAATGCTACATAAAACAACCAAAGAATACACAAGTATCTTTAAGAATCAAAGCCTGTAACTAAGTAGGACGAGACATTTACAAACACCATAACAATATTCAAAAAATAAAATTCTGCACTTCCTATAAACTGAAAGATGAAACCTACAGTCACATATTTCCCTGCATCTCGATTTCATAAAATCCGGATATTTTAAGGTAATTAGTACTTTTGATTTTTTTCAAACCATTGTACAGAAAATCTATTTCTAAGCTATAATTTTCAATAAACTCTGGTTTTTTGCCTTAAATACATTTTTATTTTGGAATAATCTTAGGTTTATAAAATAGATACAAAGATAGTATCACATTCCTATATATCCTTCACCCAGTTTTCCATAAAGATAACATCTTACATAGCCATGGGACATTTGTCAAAACTAATGTTAACATCAAAATTGATATATTACTAGTAATTAAAATATAGACTTTATTTCCATTTTACCTGTTTTTCTACTACTGTCTTTTTTCAGTTCCCAGGTATAATCAAGAGTACCAAGTTGCAGTTAATGGTTTTTTTAAAGTGTTTTAAGTTTTGGTATATGCTACATTCCTGCGTCTTATTAACAATGTTCTAATTATAATTACTATAGAAAATAAATCTAAAATTCCCTGGAAAATATGATTTATTGGCTATTAGGAAAATGTTACACAAAGATTCATGCAACATGCTATTTCTGCTAATGATTTATTGAAGAGACAAAAAGGAAAATCACTGAAGTAAAATATGTCCCACTGCCTATTTTGCCAGAAATCTGAAATCAAATTAATGTTTCAGAAATAAACCTTCAAAAAATGCTTGTCACTTACCTATTTCCCAAGGTGCCTGTATAGTCACAAGATATACCGTAAATCTTTTTCATTAATTTTGTAACAGAATATAATGTTATAATAATATTCAGATGATCCGCTTTTATAACATACATGTAAAAACTACCTTCCTTTCAACTTTCATTTTTAATTACTGTATGATATTTTTCATTAAGATAACAAAAGAAGTAATTGAAGGGAAAATAATTCCAAAGTTGATTACATGTCTTTAGTTTAAAAATGAAAGCATGCAAAATTTAATAAGACTTTTAAGATAAATAGAAAATGTTCTAGAAAAAAAGAAATGCCACAATGAATAAATCTGGCTATGAAGAATGCTTCACATTCTTTTCCATGTGCATAATACTGTGGAAAATATTAAATAGTCACAAACAAGTGAGTCATATTCAGGGCACAGCCTTTTGACAGGAAAACAGTAATCAAGATTTTGGGGATTAGGAGATTTTTGAAAGGACACATGTCTGGTAAAGTATCCCTGTGTGTCAGTTTGCCTGAGACAGTCCCAATCTATGGTTGTAGTCTCAGTGTCCCATCAATTTACAATTTGTCCTGGACTTTTCATTTTCTAATGATTTTTTTTTAATGGTAGCACTAAACTAAGCTGGTACTTATTTGTATTTTTACTTTCAGACTGTTCAATGATCTCATGGAGCTATGCATGTTAATTTAACATGTCGTTAAATCTGAAAGACACCTAGCAGTAATCCACATCTCAGTTACCTCTGTACTGTAACTGACACTTCACTCTCAAAGGCAGCACCCAGGCCATTTTGCAGAAAAAGGAAGTGCACTCAGACAAGAGCAGCTAGGGACAACTTTCTTCAGTCTTAGGTGGAGGCAGAAGACATAATACTGCTGTCTCTACTTGTGACTAGCTTGATAACACCAATTTAACAAAAGCAGATAGAGAAGGTGTTTTACATATTACTGTACTCTATAAAGCATGACTTTTCATTTAGATCAAATGTCATTTTTTTTATCTCACTCAGTTCTGATTCCAAATTTTCTATTTATATAGCATAAAGTGATAGCTGTTACTTTGTTGGCTCTATTATCAGAAAAACCCAGTTAAATGACACTTTCTATCAGTGTCAGGAGATGCATCAAATAGAAAAATTATCTAATCCACACGATAGTTTAATTGTTTCATATAATTCATGAAATCAAAGTAAAGCTTCTGGAAGTTCATTCTGTGGAATATGAAACACCTGACATTGCTTTAATTGCTACTTAAATTCCATTAAAAAGTGCAACAATGAAGAGAAAATTATAGTTTATTCTCATCATTCACAGTAATTAAGTTCTATAAAGTCACCACGAACACTGAATTAGGGAATACCAAACTATTACTCCTAAAGGAAATACAAGGATGGGTTCCTGAGAACCTGTGGTCACATTTTCATTAACTGATCAAACGTAACCTTGTTTCATGTGTGTTTCTATTCCAAGATACCTTATTTGATATATGGTCATGCACTGATTAACGTTTCAGTCATCAACAGACAGCTTATATGATAGTAGTCCCATAAGATTATACTACCGTAATTTTAATGTACTTTTAAAATTTTCAGATATACAAATACTTAGCATTGTGTTTCAATTGCCTATAGTATTCAGTATAAAAACATACTGTGCAGGTTTGTAACCTAGGAACCACAGGCAATATTCCATATAGCCTAGTACACAGTAGGCTGTACCATCTAGGTTCATGTAAAATATATTTTATGATGGTCTCACAATGACAAAATCTCCATGACACATTTTTCAGAACTTATCCCGGTAGTTAAGCAATTCATGGCTGTATATTGCTGATTCACTAACACTGAATTCATAGTCAACAGCACTACTCAAGTCTGAATGAAGTTTATCTAACACATGTATTTTCTTCATAAAGCACATCACAGCCTTCTCCTTACTTGAAAATACTAGACTACACTGTATTATAAACATTTTAAACAAAGAAATCACCAGCAAGAAGCATAAAAAATAAAATAATTTGAGCTTCAATAATGATAATACTTGAAATGGATTTAACCCATAAAACAAGTTAAGTTCTAAGAGCTCATAATAATATTTTCAAATTGGTCACCTTTAAGAGCCAGATGCGGTGATTCAAGCCTGTAATCCCAGCACTTTGGGAGGCTGAGGCAAGTGGATTGCCTGAGCCCAGGGGTTCGAGACCAGCCTGGGCAACTTGGTGAGACCTCATCTCTACAATACATTAAAAAAAAAAAAAAAAAAATTAGCCAGGTGTGGTAGTGCATGCCTGCAGTTCCAACTACTTGGAAGGCTAAGGCAGAAGGATTGTCTGAGCCCAGCGGGTCGACACTGGGGTGGCTGTGAGCGTGCCACTGCACTCCAGCCTGGGCAACTGAGTAAGATGTCAACTCAAAAAAGAAAAGAAAAGAAAATTATAAAAGAGATGACAGGGAATCAATTCATTAACTTAAAAAAAAACCCAGTTAAAATCAAAGAGAAAAAACATCAAGAATTTATGTTGTCTTTCCTTTGTGAACTGTGTCACTGGGTAACCAAATAGTAGAGAAAAGCAAGTGTCTCTTTATTAAAAATACACCAGTTAATAAATAAAAGAAATAAAAAATTAGAAAACTACTATTTTAAAAACCCCAATGAATTAATAGATAAAGACAATAAGCACAAATAGCTACTAAGATCACAGGTAAAGTATGTTCTCCATACCAGCAGCCTCAGCATTATCTGGGTACTTGCCAGAAACGCAAATCCTCAGGCCCTGCCTCAGGTCTACTGAATCAGAAGGTTGGGGCATAATCTGGGTTTGGCAAGTTCACCAGGTGATTCAGAGGTATGTACGTTAAACCTTCTACATATAAAACTGCCAAAGGACTCAAGTCTGAGTTGTCCCAGTTTCTGGACAGCTGCCAATTTGTAGAAAATACAGAAATCAGAGAAACAATCTATACCAAAGTATGAAACATTAAAACCTAGAATGTGGGAAATTCTACAGGTCAAACCTCCCAGATTATTCAGGTATGGAGGAGGAAACTAAAGATTAGGAATCTATAAATTAACCTGTAGATTAAAAGAAATTTAAAAACCAGGAGACCAACTTCCAAAATGGAGCAATGAGGAATGCCAAAGAATCTCTCCTCAACAAGCAACACTTAATGGGAAAAAATTACTTAAAACAGTCATTTAAAGTCTCTAGAAATTGCTCTAGGGCATATAACAAATGGAGAAACAAATGTTCAAGAAAATCTATTAAATCTTAGTAAGAGCATTTGAGCCATGACTGACTGCTCCCTGTCCTCACTATCCTGTATCTTCAAGCTTTGAAATATGAAACAACTCTAGGCAAGTCCAGAGAAGAACATGGGGTGGAGGGGGTTCCTTTTCCTCTCAGATCCCAGGCTGGGACTACATTTTTACTCAGGGAAGATGGGCCACTAGCACTTCTAATTTCCCCAGCCCTCTATGGCAGAATCACTACTCTGGATAGGCACAGCTGAGAGGACAAGGGTTCCTTAGTCTCACCAACCCGCACTTGTGGAGTAGAAGCTCCACTTTAGGAACAAGCAGCTGAGAATACTGAGTTTCTCTCACTCCTGACCCAACTTGCTGTTATAGCAGAGGTTCCATACCCAGAAGGGCAAGATAAGAAGACGAGGAGCTAATGCCCATGCCTCCATTACCTCTTGTAAAGCAGGGGTTTTACTTTGGAAGAAGTGAGCCACTATGCCTGTTCCCAATTCTTGCACAGTGGTACAAAGTTCTGTCCAGGGGTAGAGGAACACTGGGGAAGCAGGCCTTAAGGACAAAGAGCTCTCTTCTCTGTCAAAGGGAATGACTTTATTTGTAAGAGAGATTGGAGAATTGAGTGCCAAAATTCAATGTGAAAAAAAAAAATGAAGGTCTTTGTGGAGAGCAATTAAGAAGGTGTTTATAGCTCACCATACAAGCAGCAACAAACAAAATAGTAGAGCAATCAGAAATTTAACAGAGAGAACTAGAAAAAGAGAAAGTCAGATCAGTAAATCCTGGGGTCAGAAAGACTGTGCCTAAGTGCTAGGCTGCATCCACTCAAGAATAATCAGAGTTCAATATAAGCAGTCTTGAAAATATTCCCAAGCCACACATAGATCAATCAATAAAAGAAGAAGGCCAGGAAAAGTGGCCCATGCCTGTAGTCCCAGCACTTTAGAAGACCAAAGTGGGAAGAGTGCTTGAACCCAGAAGTTTGAGACCAGCCTGGGCAATATGATGAGAACTTGTCTCTACAAAAAAAAAAAAAAAGTGTGGTGGCACATGCCTGTAGTCCCAGCTTCTCAGGAGGCTGAGGAAGGTGGATCACTTCAGCCCCGGAGTTTGAGTCTGGGGTGAGCTGTGATCATGCCACTGCACTCCAGTTTAAGCAAACGGAGTGAGACTCCAACTCTAAATAAATAAATAAGTAAAAGGAGGAGGCCTCCCGTTTACTAGGGGCTGAAGTACAATCTTTGATCAAACAGTCATTAAGTAATATGCTATTCTAGCCCAAGGAAAACTCCTAGGAAGCTGGGCTTTAAAATGAAAGCATCTCTGGCAGTCTAGAAGATTGTGGGCTTCTTCAAGGCTGCCCTTGCTCAGGAGTGACTGGGAATGAATAATTCAAGCTACTTGTCTCCGACTGAACATGGGCCAAAACATAAACTTCAACTATGACAGTATTCTCCACATTACACAGACACCCAACAGTAAAAGCCAAATTCTAACCAACTAAAAGGGCATAATAAGTACAGCCTTTGACAAGTGGCTTATGCTGACCAAGAAGTAGAAAGGCTAAAAGAAAAGAAATCTGAGCAGAAAATTAGAGATTGTTCACTGTGAAGAGACCTCACATAGTTCAGTAGTCACTAAAATAAATAAATAAATAACTGACCAAGCAAATAACAGCATTGATACTCCTCCACTCCTGAGGGGGTATCAGGACACAGAATTGCTACAATATATTATCTAAAATATCCAGCTTTCAATAAACATCGCAAAATGTGTAAAGAAATAGCATTTTGGGCACAACAGATATAGAACTCAAAACAGCTAAAATAAATAGTTCAAAGAACTAAAGGAAACTATGTATAAGGAATTAAAGAAAAGTATGAACAGAGACAAAAAAGAGTGAAAAATGAAAAAAGGCTCAGAGAAAAGTGGGACAATGCTATGGTTTGAAGTGACAGTTGTAAGCAGGAGCAAAGATGAGTTAGATTTAGACTTTTTACAGATAAATTAGAAAAAATAATAATTGACGTGGAAGAAAACAATAGTAGGGACAGTGACATCACTATTACCAAGATAAAACGGGCGAATGTAATAGAAAGTGATAGCAATGAAAGTGATACTAGTTTCGAAGAAATAGAAGACAAGATATCATTAAGTGAAGAATGGGAAGATGTTACAGAAAAAGATGATCCTTCAATGAGAATAAATTTTGTTTTACATCCTCAAACAACAGTGCCACAAATAGCAAGTAATATAAGGTAGCCAACTGACTATATTACTCTGTATTTTACCAGTGAATTAGTAGATAGTGTTATAATGAAACAAATTCTTATGTGGATGACAAAATAAGGAAAAGCAGCTATCACACAAATTGATTTGGCATAAGTGGCGGTTGGACGTTGAACGACAGGAATTTTTAGATTTTATCGCAGTTATCCTAAAGATAGGAATCACTGAAGTACCAAACTTGCAAGAGTACTGGTCAACTGCTTTCAAAAGTAAAATACTCTTCTTTTTTCGAAACATTCAATAGAGAAAGGTTTATACAAATCTTCTGAAAGCTTCATTTGAAGACAACTGTGTTGAATGATGGGCTAATCAGAACTTGTATTCAAAGTAACAATAATTATTTGGAATACATCAATTCAGAGTTTTTGCAATACTTCATACCAGATCAAGCAATTTGTGTTGACAAATCTGTTGTTTAATTTAAAAGGTGGCTATCACTTATAACATACAATTCAAATAAGCTTATCAAATGGGGTATACACATTTATGCACTACCTGATTCAAAAATAGGGTATCTTTTTTCAGTACTTCCCTCTATGGCAGCATAACATCTGAAAACATCATTCAACCTGATCTTCCAGTAAGCACCAGAATTCCATTACATTTATATAAAAAGTTGTTGGAAAACATTCCCAATGCAGCAGGATACCACATGTTTACTGCCAGATATTACAACAGTATTGTCCTAGCAGAAGAGCTACTATAGTTGAAATGTCATCTTACTGGTACAATCAAAATCAACCAAACGGGAATACCAGCACAAATAAAAAAGGCAAAGTTTTTTAACAACAACAACAAAAAGTAGTATCTAGAAAAAATAATCTTATGCTTCTTGGCCTGAACAGAAAAGGATCATTACAATTCTCAGCACTTGAAATCATGCAAGAATGAAATCTACCACAAGAACATTTCATGGCGGAAATATTATATCAGTCAAAAAGCCTGAAATGATTCTAAATTGTATTGCAATATGAAGTTGCAATTTGTGGTCCTGTTGTCTGAGTATGTACAACAAAATTTATTCTCGCAGGAAGACTGTCTTTTTCTATAACATCTTCCCATTCTTCACTTGAGGATACATTGATCTTCTACTTTTTCAAAACTACTAACACTTTCATCACTATCACTTTCTATTACATTCACCCGTTTTCTTCTTGGTGGGATGATACCACTATCTCTACTATCGTTTTCTTTCACATCAATGTTTATTTTTTCTAACTTATCTGTATAAAAGTATAAATCTAATTTATCTTTGCTCCTGCTTACAACTCTCATTTTTGTCTTTTTGTTTTGTCATTGTTCTGCAAACTAAATAAATGGATTAAAAAATATCTAATTGTAAATTATGAAATCACAAAATGAAATTTATCAAAAGAATATTACTTTTCCAATTTTACTTTTCTGACTAGTGCAGATAGATATATTCAGTCTGTGCTACTTGATACTTCCATAAGCTCTGCCTTTATCTTCTAAAGTCTTTTTCTTTTAAGGCTACAGTAATTTGCTTATCTATCTTTTCAAGTTATGCCATATGTCACAAAGGGTATACCCCCCAGTTTCTTTCTTATACAAATGCTGTTTATCACTACCTTCTGTTACAAAGAAGTGTCAGCATCACTGTGAAAGCATTTCACACATTCTCTTTCTATGTAATGTCAGCTGTTTGGTTTTTTTTTTTCCTCCGTATATCTCAGTATACATTCCACCTCTTTATTTGCTTTTTCATGCAGTTTGATTGGAAAGCTTCAATGAAGCATACATTTTTTTAAAAATGTGTACTGGTACAAGTGTGTCCTGTATAATCACCAGCAATCTCTTTTTGTCTCCTAAGAGGGGCCATCTGAATGGTTTGCTAGATTTAAAATGTCCCCTCAGAGGGGACATCTGAGTGCAAAGGGCTGAAAGGTGACTGAGTCATAAGGGCTCTGCTCTCATTCATGGATTAGCATATTAATAGGTTATTAATGATCTTATTAATGTATTAGCATATTAATAGGTTAATGGATTAATGGGTTATCAAAGAATTGGGTTATTTACCACAAGAGTGGGCCTGTTATCAAGCCAGTAGGACTCTCACTCATATGCCTCCTCACCATATGATGCCCTGTGCCACCTTGGGAGTCTGCAGAAAGTCCCCACCTGCATGAAGGCCCTAACCAGATGCCAGCACCATGTTCCCAGCCTCTGGACTGTAAGAAATAAATTTATTCTATTTATAAGTTATCTAGTCTATAATATTTTGTTATAGCAACAGAAAACAGACCAAGTCAGACACCCTTAAAAGAAAAGCTGGGGGAGCAGAAAAATATGTGAAGATGTGAAGAAATAATGATTGGAATATTCCCAAATTTGATACAAAAACATTTATCTACATGCCCAGGAAGTTCAACAAACTCTAAAAAGAGTAAATACAAAGAGATACACACACAGACACATTTTTGAAAAAATGCTGAGACAAAGACAAAGAGAAAATCTTAAAAGTATCAAGAAAAAAAATAACTTGTCCAGTACAAGGGAACCCCCAATACAATTAACAGCTGATTCTCATCAGAAAAAACAGGAGACCAGAAGGCAATGGAATTAAACACTCAAAGTGCTAAAAGTAAAAACTAAGGGCCATTCAAGATGGTCACCTAGAAACAGCCAACAGGTACCTCTTTGACAAAGCAAACCAAGGAAGAGAACCCCAGCAGTAAGACAGCCCCAGCAGTTGGAGCAGATTGAGATGGAGGACCCACCCCACAACCCACGGAGGACCATTGGGACACACAAAGAGCAGGAAGGAAAAGGGAACAGGCAGCCTGTTTTGGAAGCACATCCTCCCACCTCCCACCCCCCCTTCCCCCATGGCTTATGTCGGAAACCCAGAGCAGCCTCTGGATGTGGGAAATGGTGAGTGTGGGAAATTAGGTACTCAGTGCTCACTCCTGCCACAGACTGGGAGAGCCCCCTCTCAAGCCTCACGGAACTCCAGTACCACATGGGAAATGGCCTAGATATAGCAAGGCTGCATGCTGCCAGAGCCCATGTGGAGTTGGGAACCCAACCAAGCGCTGAATGCCTACAGCGAAACCATCCCCAAGTATTCATCCCCTGCAGACAAAGCTTGGTAGCCAGCTCCCAGGCCAGGAAAGAACCCCATCCCAGCTGCCTTCACTTGCCTCTAGGGAAGGTTCCACCATTGCAGACAGCTCAGGTTTGCAGCGAGTTGTAGCAAGATACCCTGTTGCTGAAAGAACTTTTGAGTTCTGAATGCAATCAGACACTAGCAAGGAAAAGAGAAGCTAGAAGAAGCCCAATCTCCTGGTAGCACTTGTCTCCTCACATGAATGTCTCTGTTCAACAGACAGCTCTGTCATTCCTGTAGCACTGCTACAGTGGCAAGCGGGCCCATTCCCTCTTCCAATTCCCACTGAGTGCACACAGCTGGGGATCAGGAACGCAGACTAGCTGGTTTCAGCCCATGGGAAAAATACTGCTGCAGGAAGAAATTTTGAGTTCTGAGTATGGACAGCCTTAGACAAGGAAAGGAGAGCCGGGATGGCTGGGGGTGGGGAGGGGGCTATGTCCTAGCAACCCCTTTCTCCCTGTGAACTCTTTTGTACAACAGAAAAAGCTCAGCCATCTGTGCAGCATGGCCACAGAGGCCAGAGTACCCGTTTCCCACTGGGGTAGCCAGTTGTGCCCACAATGGGGGAGCTGGAGAGCAGTCCAGCCTGACCTAGTCCTCCCTGACCAGCTTTTTCCCCTACCTCCCTCAAAAGCCCAGGGAATGATGAACTTGGGACTTCCCATAGCCTCATCCATTGCCTAGGTCATCTACACACGTCCCTGGAGAAACAAAGGTCAAGCAAAAAAGTCCACAGCAACTATCACATCAACTATCACAGAAGTACCTTCTGGCTGGATATCAACTAGCATAGCCCATTACAACATCTGAGACAATAATGCAGCCCTTGAGAGGGAGATAAGAACAAAGTCCATGCCACCACACATCTTGCAGACTAGTCCACAGACCAAGGCACCAGAGAGCTTCTCCAGGGAATCTTCCAGAGACATTAGAGACTAACTCAGAATTCAATCCCTCTACCTTTACATCACAGGATACCTTGCAGGCACCCTCCAGCACCAGCCAAATGGTGGCAACCTCATAGGGCAGCTAGAACCAGAAGAGCAGCAGAACCCACAATTATTGGGCCCTCATGGACTACCATCCTAGGGGCAGGGGAAGTGAACCACAACAGGGAAGCACCCTGTGGGATTAAATAAATAAATAAATATAAATAAATCACACAAATAAATCACTACCTCAAGTAGCCACCTTATCTAACTAAAAAACAACAAAATTAAAAAATAAAAAGAGAAGAGTCTGTCCTCACAGATGAGGAAGAACCAGTGAAAAATCCACCGGCAATCTCCAAAGTGTTAATGAGTCATCACCCACAAAAGGACCCCCCACATCCCAAGCAAAGGAACTCATCCGGAATGACCTGTCTCTGATGACAGATAGAATTAGACTATGGATGACAAAGACAGTCAAGGAAAATTATGAGAATATGAAAGCACGGATCATCCAGGCAACGAAAACTGTGCAGAAAATAAAAGCTGAACTGGCCAATATAGGAAAGTTCCAATCTGGACTTTTGGAAATAAATTCATTCTTGGAATTTCAAAGCACAATAACAAGCCCTGAGCAGCAGAATCAACCAGGCAGAGGAAAGAATCTCAGAATCTGAGGATCAAACTATTGAACTAACTCAGTACTTCAAAAACAAGTAGGAAAGGTTCAAAAAGAATGAGCAAAGCCTACGACAGGTTTGGGATTATGTAGAGAGACCAAACCTATAGCTAACTGGCATCCTTGAGAGAGAAAGGGATACTGAGAACACCCTGGAACAAGTCTTCCAGCCAGAGGTCATCCAAGAAAATTTCTCCTATCTTGCTAGAGAGATAGCCATGTAGACAGACAGATGCAAGAGATTCAGAGAACTCTTGTGAGGTACTACATGAGAAAAGTATCCCCAAGATACATAATAGTCCATATCTCCACAAGGTGAGCACAAAAGAAAAAATCCTAAAGGTAGATAGAGAGAAAAGACAGACCACTAACTGAGGAAGACCCATTAGATTGCAGCAGACTTCTCAGTAGAAAACTTACAAGCCAGAAGGGACTGGGGTCCCATCTTTAACATTCTTGAAGAAAAGCAATTACAGTCAAGAATTTCTTACCTCACCAAGCTAAACCTCATTAGTGAAGGAGAATTAAAATCCTTCCCAGACATCCAATCCCTAAGAGAATATGCCACCTCCATACTGTTCTAAGCATAGAAACGAAGGAACATTTCCACCTATTGCAAAAGCATAGGCAAGCACAGTTAACAGACCACACAAATAAACCACAAAACCTAAAAAATAAAGCAGTCTCTTAATATCAATATGACAGGAATAAACCTCCACATATCAATGATTAACATAAACATGAATGGACCGAATTCACCACTCGAAATACAGAGAGTGACCATTAGGATAAAGAAACATGATCCATCCTTCTGCTGCCTTCAGGAAACCCACCTCGCTGCAAAGGACACCTACAGGTTCAAGGTAAAGGGCTGGAGAGAGGTCTTCCAGGCAAATGGAAAACAAACAATAAAACCAGGATTAATTATTCTTATATCAGACAAAACAGACTCTAAATCAATAAAAGTTAAAAGATACACTACATAATGATAAAAGGCTCAGTCCATCAACAAGAAATATCCATCTTGAATATGTACACACTCAACATTGCAGCACCCAGATTTATAAAACAATTGCTAATTAAACTAAGAGAGGTCACAGACAGCCATACAATTATAGACAGAGACTTTAATATCCTTAAACAGATCATGGAGGTATAAAACTAACACGGAAATCCGGAACCTTAACTCAACACTTGACCAGCTGGATGTAATAAACATCTACAGAACACTTCACCCAATAACCACAGCATACATTCTTCCCATTAGCACATGGAACATACTCCAAGACTGACTATATACTCAGGCCTAATTCAAGCATAAACAAATTCCAAAAGACCGAAATCATACCAAGTGTCTTCTCAGACCACAATGGAATAAAAATAAATATCAAAACCAATGGGAACTCCCCAAAACAAAACAAAAAAATACACGGAAATTAGTGGGGCTTTGTGGCTCAGCCTGTAATCCCTCGCTTGGGGAGGCTGAGGTGAGTGGACTGCCCAAGCCCGCGGGTTCGAGACTGGCTTGGGCAACTTGGCGAGACCTCATCTCTACAATAAATAAAAAAATCAGTCGCACATGGTAGCGCATGCCTGTAGTTCCAGCTACTTGGAGGGCTGAGGCGGAAGGATCGCCGGAGCCCAGCAGGTTGAGGCTGCGGTGGCCGGGAGCCGCCACTGCACTCCAGTCTGGGCGACAGAGTGAGACTCCAACTCAAAAAAAAAAAAAAAAAAACCACGGAAATTAAACAACATGCTTCTGAAAGACTTTTGAAGTAACACAGAAATCAAAGCATAAATAAAAAGAGGCCGAGCTCAGTGGCACAGCCTGTAATCCCAGCACTTTGGGAGGCCGAGGCGAGTGGATTGCCTGGGCCCACAGGTTCAAGACCAGCCCAGGCAACTTGGCGAGACCTCATCTCTACAATAAATCAAAACTTAGCCAGGCATTGTAGCGTGCACCTATAGTTCTGTCTACTTGGAAAGATGAGGTGGAAGGATAGCTAGAGCCCAGCAGATTGACACTGGGGTGGCCATGAGTGTGCCACTGCACTCCAGCCTGGGCAACGAAGTGAGACTCCAACTAAAAAAATAAATAAATAAAAAGATTCCTGGAAACAAATGAAGAAGACATAACACATCAAAAGCTCTAGGATACCATGAAATCAGTGTGAAGAGGGAAGTTTATACAGCACTGCACACACATATGAGGAAAATAGAGGGATCTTGAGCAAACAGACTGACATCATATCTAAGTGATCTGGAAAGTCAAGAGCAATCCAATCCTAGTAGTAGAAAATTGAAATGATTAAAATAAAGCCACAGTTGAATGAAATAGAAACTCCCCCCCAAAAAAAATCATAGAAAGGATTAATGAGACAACAAGGTAGTTATTTGAAAGGATAAATAATATAGACAGACCACCCCCCCCCAGCGAAATTAACAAAGAGAGAGAGAGAGAGAGAGAGTTTGAATAAACACAATTAGAAATATAAAAGGCACAATCACAACTGACCCTGAAGAAATTCACTATGAACAGCTGTATGCAAATAAACATGAAAATCTAGAAGAAATGAAGGAATTCCTGGTATCACATAACCTCCCAAAATTGAAACAGAAAAGAAACTGAAACTCTAAAGAGATCAATAACAATCCAAGAAATCAACTCAGTAATAAGAAACCTCCCCACCCACCAAAAAAGAACCCTGGGCCAGTTGGATTCTCAGCTGAATTCTACAAGGTGTACAAGGAAGAGCTGATACCAATTCTATTGAAAGTATTACAGGCAACTGAGAAGGAAGGAATTCTCCCCGGCTCATTGAAGGCAATATCATCCTGATATCCAAAAATGGCAAAGACCCGACAAGGAAAGAAAACTACAGGACAATTTCCCTGATAAACATAGATGCTAAATCTCAATGAGATTCTTTTTTTAAAAAAAACATATTTTATTTTATTTTTATTTTTTAACTTTTAAATTTTTTTTATTTTAAAATTATGGGGTACATTTCAGGGTTAGGTATACAAATATTCACTGCACAGGTACCCTTGTGGATGAGGTGTGCCCCTCCTTCCCCAGGCAGAGTTCCACTACTGTCAATCCTACCTCCCTGCCCCACCTCCCTAAATCTCAATGAGATTCTAGCAGATCACATCCAACAGCACATTTCAAGGATCATCCATCACGACCAGAGGGCGTCATCCCTGGGATGCAAGGTTGGTTCAGTATACATAAATCAATAAATGTAATCTGCCACATAAATAGATATAAAACCAAGAACCACATGATTATCTCATTAGATGCAGAAAAAGCATTTGATAAAATATAATTTCCCTTCTTGATAAAAGTCCTCAAACACCTAGGCATCAAAGGAACATTCCTCAAATCTTTACATCTATCCCACAACTCTAAAATAAAATATAATAAAAGTAAAGTAAAAACTTGTGAATGATGAATCTTATATCCAACAACACTACATTTTTAAAAATGAAAGTGAACCAAGACATTCCTAGAAAAACAAAAATTGAGGGAATTTGTTGCTAGAATATCTGCTTTATAAGTAACACTAAAGGAAGTTTCTTCAGGCTGAAAGTAAATGACATAGGCCATAAACAACCATTAATAATTCAAAGGGATTAATCACACAAAGAATGTTTTCTGAAAACAATGAAATGCAATAAGAAATCAAAAACAGAAGGAATTTTAGGAAATTCACAAATATGGGGGAAAAAATTCAATACACTCCTAAATAACTAATGGGTCAAAGAAGAAATCAGAAAGAAAATCAGAAAATACCTTGAGATTAATGAAAACTAAAACACAATATACAAAAATATATGCAATGCAACTAAAGAAAACAGTGTTTAGAGGAAAATTTACAACTACAAAAGCCTATATTAAAAAAGAATATCTCAAATCAATAACCTAATCTTCCACCTTAAAGAGACAGAACCTAGAAAAAGAAGAGTAAACCAAACCTAAAAAAGCAGATGGAAGAAAATAATAGAGTCAACTGCAAAGAAATGAAACAGAATACAAAAACACAAAAGAAAGTTCAGGAAACTAAAAGAACTTAGCAAAGAATTAGGCAATCGAGTAGTCACTTATGACAGAAAGGTAGGTTTCTGTTTGGGAGTAGCAGGATCCAGATTGCAGGGAATTTAAGGAAAAAATGGGAAGTAAAAAATAGAGACAGCACTCCTCTTTCATTAAGCCTGAAGAAAAAGTATGAGGAGAGAGAATGAAAACAAAGGCAAGAGGAAGTGATTAACAGAATATGTCCTCCAAAGGTAGAAAGGAATTAAGAGCCCAGGCAAAGAAACTGGCCTTGGAAGGCATGGTCAACACTAGTGGTGGCTTACCCAGCCATCCTTTCTTTCCAGATAACAAAATCCTAATTTTGTTCAACTTGGGAGGTATAGAGGGCCATGAATTTTGACTCGTCTAAGTCAAACCTAAGACTTCTATACCCTTTGCCACTGACTGGCTTAGAAATGGGTATGAGATACCATTTTGGCTAGTGAGGTCATGTCTTCTAGGAAGCATCTAAGAAAGCTTTTCTTCACTTTAAAAAAGAGATGTAGAAGAAACACTCTCTTTCCTTACAGTCTTGGGTGCTTTAATACGAAGATGAGATAATTCTTAGAGTTAAAGCTGCCCATCTCGAGACCAGGAGGGGAAAAGTTTGAAGACAAAAGCCAAGATGGCAGAATGAAAAGACAGAAAGAACCAGAGAGTCTGATGATAGGCAGTTAGCTGCTACATGAGCCAACTATAAAACTATATTTCTTACAAACTTCTAGTTATATGAGATAGTAAAATGTAGTTTTTATTTAAGCCACTTTCAGTTGGGTCTTCTGATATTTGCTAGCTGAAAGCATTCTAATTGATATAGAAAGAAAGACACTTTCACTGAAATAAATGTGAATGAAATTAACTTTGCATGTTGAGACATGGAAATTTGAGAGTTTTAGTCTAAAGTTTCACTTGTTAAATAAAATAAAACTCATATAGATCTTTTACTAAAGGACTGGCCTTAACAGTTCTTTCCTGCCATAAAGTATCAAGTTTTTCTAATGATAATAATAGCTAGCTAGTAAGGAAGATGATGATGATGATGATGATGATGATGAATTCATGATTATTAAAGTATTTTTTAAAACTAGGCATTTTATCCTCTCATTGTTTACCTTTTGCATTACATTTGACTTTAATAGTGAAACCATACCAATCTCTTCTGCTTTCTGTTTATAACAATTTTCATGTCTGTTTCATTTTTCATACTTTCATGATACATAGCAAACTATACTGCAATGTACTTTACAGAAGGAATCCTTAACTTTGAAGAACACACACTTTGCAAATAAAAAGATTTCTATATTATTTCCACACATTTTCTAAATCTGGCCAAGAAAAGAAAACATTTCAACTGCATCTGTGGAATACCTTTGATGCATATTAGAGGGTGAAAAATCAACACTGTAGCAACATAAACACCAGAGAAAGCACAATTTTAGCACAAATAACAAAAAGCACTAGAACTGTGTTCTTATCCAAGCTATCCCCAAACAGTAAAAAAAGTTTTTTGAAAGTCAAATTATGAGACTGGTTTTGAAGTCAAAATATTTTTCCTATGGAAACAATGTTACTATGAGTCATGCCATTACTAGGCCAGGTAAAATCGTATGTATAAGACTATTGTTTGAACTACACCAAGGCAGAATAATAATTTTTCTTTAGGAAAATACATCATTTTCTCCCTCCCCCTTTACCAAGTCCCAGGGAAGGGAGCCTAGTCAAGGACTCTGTTTACCTCTTCTAGGCCACCACTCATATTCCCTACCCTGCATATGCCATGGTCAAGTCACATTTACTTTTCCAACCTGCAGGGCCTTCTCCCCTCCAAGTCACTGCTGTCATGACATTCCCTTCCTCTTCTTGTAGGTTACCTCCATTCAGTCTTCTGGTCTCAGCTTAATGCCACTTGTTCAGGAAGGCCATTCCTTGCCTCCATACTGTGTCATGTGTTCTCACATCACAGTACACTTCCCTATCACAGCATTTATCACAGCGTATTGTCATTACTTTTCAATCTCCCCATAAGCTCCATTGTGTCAGGGATTCATTTCATGTGTTATTAATTTAATCCCAGAGTTCAGAAGAGTGCCTGGCATTTTGAAGATTTTTTATATATATTTGTTTATATAAATTAAGTTTTATCTGAAAAGGCATTTCACATTTTTAACCTTATCTATGGAATATTTAACCTGATCTATGGTCATTAACAAGAAAGAAGTTTTCCAAAGAAGACTTCCCCATTACCAAGAAAGAAGGAAGTTTTCCAAAGAAGACTTCCCCATCCCTCAATTTATACCTAGAGATTATTCACAGGGAGGAGGTTACCTATCCAATTTATTTCCCATTGCTGGTTTATAATAACTTATATTAATTATTAAAATTTTAGTAAATGGGAATAGGTATATTCTAGTATTATTTTTATCTCTTTCTTGCAGGTAATTTCACTCATTCTCATGACTCTTACTATCATCAATGAAATTGCTAATTCTTAACTTTTTTCTCTTGAGTTTAATAACTAAGTTTCCGGCTCTCTATAATTTTTATACCTGAATGTCCCACAAGAACTTCACCCTGTCCCCCAGATTCCTCCCAACCTTTCTTTTTGTGTTCCCCATTTCTGATAATGACATCACTATCTAGTCATTGAAGCCTCACAACCAAGATATCTCACCCTTACTACTTAAACACTAGCCCAAGGACCAATAGTGTTGGCATCACCTGGGAGCTTGTTAGAAATACAGAATCTCAGGCCGGGCTTGGTGGTTCAGCCTAATCCCAGCACTTTGAGAAGTCAAGGCGAGTGGACTGACTGCACCCACGGGTTCAAGACCAGCCCAGGCAACTTGGTGAGACCTTGTCTCTACAATAAATCAAAAATTAGCCGGGTGTAGTAGCATACGCCTATAGTTCTGGCTAGTTGGAAGGCTGAGGTGGAAGGATCACCTGAACCCACCAGGTCGAGGCTGCAGTGGCAGTGAGTGTACCACTACACTCTAGCCTGGGTGATAGAGTAAGACTCCAACTCAAAATAAAAAACAAAAACAAAAAAACAAAAAAAGAAATATAGAATCTCAGACCACAACCTAGACCTGCTGAATTGGAATCCACCTTTTAACAAAATCCTTAAGCAAGTCATATGAACATTAAAATTTGAGAAATACTGATCTGTAATTCCTTTTTGTCCCTACCCCTACACTACTCTGTAACACTAAGTCTACACAGGCAAATACATTCCCTTCCATCCATTTCTGTTATCACTGTTCTGATTTAAGCCAACTCCTATTGTCTGGAATACTACAATGGCTTCTTAGTTGATCTTATTCCTCTAGCTCACTGATTCACCCAGAATTGATGTACAGCTATGAGAGAGGCCATATATCTGGCTGGACAGAACTGTGCATAATATAAAGTTTCACTTATCTAGGTTGAAATCTCAAATCTGGAAATTCTCACAAAATTGTCACATGGGAAAGCATGCAAAAAAAAAAAAAAAGATTGAGACCTACTCTTCTTGTGTCTCCTTGTTACAATCATTCTCCATACTGACCTCAATTTTCTTTCCAAAATACAAACTGATCATGTCATAATTCCCTTCAAAATTTTCTAGTGGCTTCTAAACACATCATGTACTCTACACCTCTACCCCTCTGTTCATGTTTTTCCATTTTTACCCTTTCTCCTAGCAAAAATGTTGCCCAACTTCTAAGGTCCTGCTCAAGAGCAACCTCACTGGAGAAGAGTCATCACTTCTCACCAGCCTCCTTTAATAAATAACTGCTTCTCCATCCCCTCTGTAACCCACTGCAGTGTGTTCATCACATGATCACAGCATTCACTTTGCTGTATGTAGGGCCCATGGATATCTGTCTTCCCTGCCAAAGAAGGACTTCCTTAAAGGAATTATGAATCTCAATCATTGGTAGATGGTAGATACCAAAAAAATGATAAAGCAGTCAATTATCATTTATACTTGACATCATTAAAAACTGTAGAACTTATCACTCATAATGTGAATTACAAAATATAAAAACTAAGTACCATATGCCTGTAAGATAAAATCATTTAGAAAATTAAAAATGAAAATATTCCTCAAGTTATAAACATCCAGGCATAATAAAAGTTCAAATATGCTTGGGAACCTAATTCACATTCACATAAATGCAGCTATCTTTCAGAGCCCACATTTTGGGGGGAATGACCACCCTATTTCTTGATAGTTAGAAGAAATAACTGGACAGGAAACACAGAGGTTAGCCTTTGATGAGAGGAGGAGGAATTCAAGTCTGCCAGCTAACATTTTAATTTATACATTTTATAATATAGACTGTAATAAAGAAAATATTTATTATCTACAATTCTAAAATCTTAAAAAATTCATTGTCTACATATTACTTTTCAAATGCAGTTGAAATTAACTTAAACAAGCCATACTGTATTCAGTTACAAAATTTTACCACAAACTACACTCATAATTATACTTTCGGGACCATGATGTTCAAACATCCTGACATTGGAGTTCATTATAACATTCACCAAAGTCCATTAATTTAGTTCAACATTTACTGAATAACTACTGTGTGCCAGATTCCAAGGTAAGACCTGACCACTCCTAACCTCAAGACCACCCAGCTACGTGGTAGGGACTGACTCACACACCCATGGCTACAGTGCAGCGTAAAGCAAATCAGGAGTGCTCACAGGCAGTGCTGAGTCAAGAGGAATCTGACTGCTGCTCTCAAGGAATGGAAAATCAACAGTGGGTTGGGAAGAAGAGAGGAAGACCCATAAGGATAAGGCATAAGAGTTTAGAATGGCACCGCATATTCAGGGAAAGGCAGTAGCTGGCATTAGCTACAGCACAAAAAACACATAAGAGTGAATGGACCCATTTCTTTTAAAGCCTTTCCAGAATTGGGAGTTATTTTAATTTTCAGTACTCTCGAAAAATAGAAGCAGTAACTCAAATTTGATTAAAAATGCATTTCTTGACTACCAATGATGATGAACATAGCCCACATTTTTATTATTATCTGCGAAAATACTCTGTTCACTTATGTACTAACTCTTGATTTTCTTCCTCATTAAGTTTGTGAGAACTCTTTCTTCAGGTATTACAGATATTAGCACTAGTCACACTTGATACAAATATTTTCCCCAGTCTGTTACATTATTTTTTCATTGTGAATAGGTCTTATATTTTATACATTCAAAACTGTTAATCTTTTCCTTAGTGAATTTTCCATTGCTCTAATATTAAGTTACCAATCTTGTACAAATATGATTAATATTACACTCTATTTTCTACTACTTTCCAAAAATATGACATAAAAACTATTTAGCTCTTGAAACCAGCTAGACCTAATAAAGACATGATGTGCACAAACAGTCACATGCTAGCCATTAATCTTCCTCTACTACTCCCTTTGCTAATATATAGCTAGGGAATTCTCTTTCATCCAAACCCCATGATCATTTTAATTCAGGTTCTCTTATGTAGCAATGATAGAAAGAGAGCAACTACAGCATGTGTCCTTTACAATGTCTTTAGAGATAGTCCTGATGCATCCATACCTTCCATGAAAGAATTAAAAATATTTTAAGGTATATAACATGGACTGAAAACTTATGGAATCATCAGTAATACAAAGTGATGCTAATTTTAAAGTGCTGGTGGATACCTTCTAAGTCTACCAAACTAGAAACAAATAACCCAGGTTTTCTTTCTTTCTTTCTTTCTTTTTTTTGAGTCAGAGTCTCACGGACATCCTACCATCAACCTGCTGGGCTCAGGCAATCCTTCTGCCTCAGCCTTCCAAGTAGTCAGAACTACAGGTATGCGCTACCACACCTGGCTAGTTTTTTTACTATATTGTAGAGTCGAGGTCTCACCAAGTTGCCCAGGCTGGTCTTGAACCCCTGAGCTCAGGCAATCCTCTTGCCTCGGCCCAAAGTGCTGGGATTACAGGCTTGAGCTATCACTCCCGGCGCCAAGTTTTCTTCAAGGGCCTGGAATGCCATAGTCTTCTGGCTGACTTCATGTTACAGAAGGAATTTTCAAATTAGAAAAGGAGGCTTAGTTCAGTGGTTTGTAGTTGGACATGTCACATCCCAAGGGGAGTCCGGGGAAATGAGGGGAAGCATTTTTTTAGATCTCACAGTGAGGCACTTGCTGGTGTGTGAGGAACCAGGGATCCTAAGTGTCTTGCAATGTGTAGGGCAATCTTGTATAACAAAAACCTGTCCTACCCCAAATGCCAATAGCCAGATCATCTCGGCTAAAAGTCTTCCAGTCTAACATGACTTGCTTCCAATATTTAATGAAGTCTCCTAACTTCCAATTCTTCTAGCTACCCTGCCACAGGTACATGTTTCATAGTGGGAGGGCCAGCCCCAGGCAAGACTGTGTATGAGGTAGACCTGGCTGCGTTAGATGTCTTGCTTACTCCTCCTCTTGGGTCCCCATTTTATTCCCCACTCTGGTCTTAATCCCTTCAAGTACTATCCCAGGAATTACTGGGCTTCAGTTATTCTCTTCTTACTCTGATCCACCGATATCTACTTCCTGCAAATGCTTAGAAATTACTTGAAAAATATAACACACTAAGATAATAGTTTCACCAAAGTAGAGTACATTCCTCTTCTCAGAGATATTTGTGTTTGGGCACTCAACCAAAGACACCACCATCTTACCATCTCCCCTATTACCACCCTGGTTCAAGTTACTACCGTTATTTCACTACAATTACCACAAAAGCCTTTAAATTGGTCTTCCTGCTCCAATGTTCCAAGTCATAATTTGTTCTCAAAAAACATCTGATCTAATTGAGATCATGTCATTTCTTGGCCCAAAACTTTCTGATGGCTCCCTAGTTTATTCCGAATAAAAGCTAAACTATCTCCAGTGGCCTGCAACGTCATAAGTGATCTAAATTAAGGAAAGCTGGAGGAAGAACATATCAGGAAGAAAGAATAAGAGTCTTTTTTCAGCATGTTAAATTTGGGACGTGAAGGAGACATTCAAGACATGTCAAAAAGATGTTATCAGAAGAGATAAAGTTTAGGCTAGATAAGTAGTTCTCAACTGGAGGTGATTTTGCCCCCAAGGGGATATTTGGCAATCTCTTGGGACATTCTGGTTGTCACAACTGTAGTAGAGGAAACTCTAGTGTGGCACTTAGTAGACAGAGGCCAGAGATGCTACTAAACACCCACAATACACAAGACAGACCCCTACAACAAAAAAATCACCCAGCCCAAAATGTCAATGGTTCTAAAGATCTCAAACTCTGGGTTAGAGATAATATGAAACACTAGTGCAAAAAGATCCTATTTAACCAAAAATGCAAAGTGAAAAGTAAGAGGACTACACCTTGAGAAACTCCTCTTTTAGATGTCAGGTAGAAGTGGAAGAGTCAACATAGAAGACAGAAAATGGTCAACTAGAATGGCAAATGGAAAACCAGGAAGGGTATCTTGTTAAAGGCCAGAGAAGAGTATTTCCAAAAGGAAGCAATGGTTGACTGCCGTCAGCTTCAGGGAGAATTGCTAAGATGTCAAGTAATACCGGTAAGGAGGTTAAGAGGTTTGAGAAGAATGGAGGAGGTATGTTGTGAGGAGTGAGATAACAGAGATACAATGGAAGATTGCTGGAGGAGTTTAAGTCTGCTGAATATAAAATTAAAGTTAAAAAAATTGGCAGGTAGTTGGGTTCATCCAGTCCTGAGATGGGAGAGATCAAAGAAGTGCAAAGGAATTGAAGGAATTTGCAGGATAATAATTTGAATCACAGCATCTAGGTTGGATAAGGAAGGAAGTGATAAGAGGAAGAACTAATAAACAGAAGAAAATGTGGGAAGGAGACTAATGAACTGAAAGTCATGAGTCATAAAGATTCTTCCACATCAAAAAATATATTTATTGTAATTTGGAAACACTTTTGGAAACGCTCTTCTCTTGGTCTTCGACAAGACACCCTTCCTGGTTTTCCTTTTGCCATTCTAGTTGATTGTTTTCTGTCTTCTATGTTGGTTCTTCCACTTTTACCTGACATCTAAAAGAGAAGTTCCTCAAGGTGTAGTCCTCTTATTTTTCACTTTGCATTTTTGGTTAAATAGGATCTTTTTGCACACGCTTTTATATGTTTATAATTATAAACATAAGCTTTTAATTGTTCCATAATAATATAGACTAGTTCTTGTTATTGTTAAGTACATGTGATTATTACTTTAATAAGCTACAAGAAATAACAAGTGTTGGTGAGAGTGTAAAAAAAGAGAAATTGTATACACTGTTGGTGGGAATGTATAATAGATTGGTGCAGCCATTATGAAAAACAGTATGAAACTTCCAAAAGAAATTAAAAATAGTACTACTATATGACTCAGCAACCCCTCTTCTGGGTATATGTCTAAAGGAAATGAAATCACCACCTCATAAAGACATCTGTACTCCCATATTCACCGCAGCATTATTCACAATAGCCAAGAATGGAAACAACTGATGTGTGCATCGACAGATGAAAGGACAAAGACACTACGAGATATATAGATATTTCACTATGTGTACATATAGCAAAACATTATATGCCTTAAATATAGAAATAAAAAATAAAGAGGTATTTACTCTTTGAACACTCCTCATCATCCCATTTACTTTTCCAGTCAAGGATCAAAAGGCATTTGCGGAAAAGATCATTTATTGTGAAAAACATACCTGGGTTAAGATGTTAGCTCCTTCATTTACAAATGTGACTTTGGGCAATTTACCTAATACCTAACCTCTCTGAACCTAAATCTCATCAGCTAATTAAAAGATTGTAGTAGGAGCCGGGCTCGGTAGCTCAGCCTGTAATCCTGTGCTTTGGGAGGCTGAGGTGAGTGGACTGCCTGAGCCCGCGGGTTCGAGACCCGCCTGGGCAACTTGGCGAGACCTCATCTCTACAATAAATAAAAAAAATCAGCCGGGCATGGTAGCGCGTGCCTGTAATTCCGGCTCCTCGGGAGGTTGAGGTGGAAGGATCGCCGGAGCTCAGCAGGTCGAGGCTGCAGTGGCCGGGAGCGGCGACTGCACTCCAGTCTGGGCGACAGAGTGAGACTCCAACTCAAATAAAAAAAGATTGTTGTAGGCAGAATACTTCCCCCTGCTGCCCCAGGATGTCTACATCCTAATCCTTGAAATCTCTGACTATGCTATGCTACATAATATTATAAAATATATATATTTGGTCTTTGTCCCCAGTTCCTGACACACATCTCCTAAAATCCTTAGAATCTCCAAAGTGATATATTTTATATACTAATGAGTTGACTGAGGGCTGGCAACCACTAGGTAGCTTCAAGATGGGGTTTAATCACTAGAAAGACCAAGGTATGACTAGAGGGTTGGGACTTCTAGCCCCAAGGCCCCCACCAACCTCTGGAGAGACAACAGGTGCTGATGGTTAAGTTGATCACCAATGGTGATTTATTTAATCAATCATGCATACCTAATGAACTTCCCTAAAAACCCAAAAGGAGGAGGTCTGAAGAGCTTCCAGATAGCTAACCCATGAAGGCTCCTGGAGAATGGCATGTCCAAGGAAGGCATGGAATCTCCTTGTTCATTCCCACATGCCCTGCCCTATGCATCTCTTCATCTGTATCCTCTGTAATATCCTTTATAATAAACCAGTAACTGTGTTTCCCTGAGTACTGTGAGATGTTCTAGCAAATCAACTGATCCCAAGAAGAGAGATGTAGGCACCCCAATTTATAGCAGAACAGAGAGAAGCAAAGGTAAATCAACCTGGGACTTGCAACTGGCAATGGAAGTGGGACTGAGCCCTCAATCTGTGGGATCTGAAGCTAGCTCCAGGTAGATGGTGTCAGAAGTGAATTAAATTGGAGAGCACCCAGCTGGTGTCTGCTGCAGAACTAATCACTTGCTTGGTATGTAGGTAAAAAACCTACATATTTAGTCACAGAAATCTTCTGTGTTGATTGCTGTTGAGTCAGAGAACAAAAAAAAACAGACACACTTTGAGTATGTTTTGTCTACTCCCTTGGCAAGAGACAATTGCACATGGAATTAAGGTTGCTAATCATTGGACCTTAAAATAAGGATAGTATCCTGGATTATCCAAGTTGGCCCAAAGTAATCACAAGGGCCCTTAAAGAGGGAAGAAGCAAAACCAAAAAGATGGAATTGCAGACTTGACCAGACATTGCTGGCTTTAAAGATGGAAGGAGACTACAAACAGGATTGTGGGCAGCCCCTGAAAGCTGGAAAAGACAAGAAAACTATCTCCCCTAAGCCTTCCGAAAGAAATTCAGCCTTGCTGATGCTGAGACCCATTTTTAGTTTCTGGCCTTCTAGAACTGTAAGATAATAAATCTGTGTTGTTTTAAGCCACATTTTTTTTTTACAGGAATAAAACTAATAAACAGACAAAATGAACTGTATTCATAATCTTGTGTAGATTATGTAGATTAACCAAGCTAAGTACTTGAGTGTCTAGTACATAGGAAGCATTTAAATAGCTGCTATTGATTAGTTCTAATACTATTAATAACACTGAAACCAAATAGTCAACAGAAAGAATACTTAGTTCTAAAATTTACTCAATGCTGTGACCTAAGGTATCGTACTTAGCCTCTGTAGGATTCAGTTCTAAACAAGGGGCCTAATACAGATGACTTCTGAAGTTCTTTCCAGCTATAAAATTTTATGATTCCAAAATCGAATTCCTTAATGACACATTCTACTTATTGCTAATTAACTGATTCAGAAAATCCTATTAAATAAAAACAGTAGACCAAGCAGTTTTCATTTTATGTTTCAATATTTTGAATACTTTATATTACTGACTTACAGCCTTATGAAGTTGAGTCATGGCATAAAAATCACAGGCCTGCAAGCAAAGAAAAATATCAAAGTCATCCTGCTACAATTTAATAGCCTTACAGTCAAACTGAAATAATAATAGTATCTTTTCAAATAACTCAAAGTACATTCCTACATACCTCATTTATTCTTTAACAGCTTTATTGAGATATAATTCATTTACCAATTCAATGGTATTAGTATATTCACAGCTTTGCAACCATATTACCACAAACAACTTTAGAATCTTTTCATCAACCCAAAAAGAAACTCCCTTTCCATTAGCAATCATTTCCCATCTCCCCTCTCCAACACTACCAGCTCACAGATTTCCTTTCTGTCCTATGGTCTGGCCTATTCTGGACATTCCATACAAATGGAATCATACAATATAAAGCCTTTGTATCTGGCTTCTTTTGCTCAGAATAATGTTCTGAGATTCATCCATGTTGTGGCATGTGTCAGTACTCCATTCCTTTTTAATGCTAAATAATATTTCATTCCATGAATTTATCACATTTGCTTATCCACTCATAGCTGACAGATATTTGTGTTATTTCCACTGTTTAACTATTAGGAAGAATACCATTAGGAACATTTGTGTTAAAGTTTTTGTGTAGATGTATATTTTCATTTATCTTGGGTAGGTAGATAGGAGTGGAACTGCTAGGTAACCTATGGTAACTTTACGTTTTAACTTTTTGAAGAACTGCCAAGGTATTTTCTAAAGCAGATGCCCATTTTACATTCTGACAAGCAATAAATGAAGTTTCAAATTGCTCTATATCCTTACTAACACTTGTTATCTTTCTTTGATTATAGACAGTGAGTATGAAGCGATATCCTGTGTGGTTTTGACTTTTCCCTATGACTAACAATGTTGGACATCTTTTCATGTGCTTATCAGTCATTTGTAAATCTTCTTTGGAGAAATGTCTGTTCAGATCCTTTGCCCATTTTTAATTGAGTACTTTTATCTTTTTTTTTTTTTTTAATTATGGAGCTGCAAGAGTTCTTTATAAATTCTGGATACAAGTCCATAATTTGTACAAGTATTTCTCACATTCTGTGTACCTCATTTTAGATAAACAGATTCTGTGTTGCTATCCCCATTTTGCAGATCAAATTGGTATGTCACATGATTTAAAAGACTTGATAACTGGCAGAATAAAAAAAAAACTTACAGCTGGGCTATTTCTATTCATTTTAAATGGCCATATATTATTAGTAACATTGTGACAGCACACCTAGGAAGACTCTTTTGTTCAATACTGAAGCTGTTCTATATCTATAACCAGACAATATTTTCCACAGTCATATCAAAGATGGTTCATTTATGCAAAATAATTTTATATATATGTATAGTATTACATGTGAGGCACTATGCTACTTATAGCTCAGAATGACAAATAAAATTTTTATCTTAGCACTTGAAGATCCACTCTCAACTCAGAGTTACAAAGTTTAATGCAAATGCTATCCTATTTTTTTTAAATCCAAAGCATCAAACTTATTTTGTGGCCCAAGACAACCTTGTGTTGAGTACTGCTTCAATCAGAAGGTCATCACCTGGTTATTACAAATCCCTTTTATAATCCAGCAATGCTTACTTTAATCACATTTTTCAAAATTAAATATGGCTAAAAGAAAAATATACTTTTACCTTTAACCAGAAAAGTTTGATGGTAAAGAGACTAAATCATGACCAGTTCCTATCTCATGTTGAATAAAAATGCTATAATAGCTTCATTAAACATAAAAACAAAAATACTGAATTACAAATCTGACACCTTAAAAAGTTAGTTCTGACCTCTTCTATCCAAATACTCCTCAGGCAGAGCAGAGGGAACTAACAATCCCCATAAGATGAAGGTATAACCCTAAGTGGCCCACACAAACTTGAAATTTCTTGATCTTGTGTTGTTTTCCTTTAAAATAGTACATGAATGTTACATTCTAAACTATAATACAACTATTTTCTTTTTTTTACAAAAAACAAGTAACATCCTTAGTTAGGGTCAATATTGTTGAGAAGGACAACAATATTGTTGAGAAGAAACTATGACCTGTAATAGAACTATATTAATTTTTACTTCTCACATTCAGTAAATTATATAATAGCCAGTGAGTAAAACCAACACTCAGGAAGATGCACCAGGCCCACCTCATGGTTTTGAGTGCCCTCAGCACACCACTTTGTAACTGGAGGGTATAAATATCACTCCTTGGCAAGCTAGGCTGCCTAAGGATTAAGAAGACACAGACTGAGCTGGAAGAACATGATCCTATGATGGCCTTCTGCAAGACAGTTAAACCCGGGGCTTTTCATGCTGTGAACTGGCAGGCTAAGGGTTTTCTAAAGGAATCTAAGCGTTGCTTCAAGGGTCATAGAGCAACTGCAAGTGGGCAGGGCACTGCACTCCCGACACCTGTTTCCCTCAGTTTCTCCTGGTTGACACACTGGACTTCCATATAAGTTTTGAAGTCAGACTATAGAAAAAAAGATCTGGGCTAGGCTCAATGGCTCAGTAATTCCAGCACTTTGGGAGGCTGAAGTGAGTGGACTGCCTGAGCCTGCGGGTTCGAGACCAGCCTGGGCAACTTGGTGAGCTCTCGTCTCTACAATAAATTTTTAAAAATTAGCCGGGCGTGGTAGCACATGCCTGTAGTTCCAGCTACTTGGAAGGGTGAGGTGGAAGGATTGCCAGCATCCAGCAGGTCAATGCTGGGGTGGTCATGAGCGTGCCAATGCACTCCAACCTGGGCAAGGAAGTGAGATTCCAACTCAAAGAAAAAAAAAAAAAGAAAGAAAAAGAAAAAGAGATCTGAAAACCTAGGCCTAGAGGAAGTCTTAGCCAGGAAGACAATAATGTACATCATATCTGAAAGACAAGTGAGTACAAAATGGGAGAATGAATAATGAAGCTGGTGAGGAAGACAGTTAAAAACAGGAAAGGGCGCGGTACAAGGGTCAGGGTCAGGCCTTTATCCACAGAAAAGAATGCCTATTGTAGAGTGGGTGCGTCTGCTTAAAGGAACAGTCACAATTCTCACCCAGAAGCACTCAACTGTTGAAATCTTAAACTCCAATATGCTAATATGCTACTTGAGGACCACAATCTCTTTTCCTTTTAACTTCCTAGATTCATTAGCTCCCACTGCCAATCAGTTCTACAAAAGACAGCCAGTGTGAGTCTTCAAAAAAGTAACACAGATCATGTCACTCCTCTGATTCAAACCTCCCAATGGCTTTTCATGACACCTGAATAAAATCCTTAATTCTTACAGCAGTCCTACTGTATCATGCCTAATTGACTACCACTCTCCTCCTCACCCACGCTCCCCAGTGCCATGAATGCTTCTCCAGCAAGCCCCCACCAGGGCTCTACAAGTGTACATGCTATTTCCACACCCTGGAATGCTCTTCCCCAGACATCTTCCCCAGACATTGCTGCATCCCTAACTGCATTCAAGTCTCTGCTCAGAGGTCACATCTTCCAAGAACCTCTTCCCTGATCACATTATTTCACATAACATCTACATCACCCTATCCCGTATCCTTCTTCATTTTTCAACATTTTCTTACCTTCTAAAATTATATACAGGCCAGGCTTGGTGGCTCAGTCTGTAATCCCAGCACTCTGGAAGGCCGAGGCGAGTGGATTGCCTAAGCCTGTAGGTTCGAGACCAGCCCGGGCAACTTGGTAAGTCTCTACAATAAATCAAAAATTAGCCAGGCGTGGTAGCACACACCTGTAGTTCCAGCTACTTGGAAGGCCGAGGCAAAAGGATCACCAGCGCCCAGCAGGTCGACGCTGGGGTAGCCATGAGTGTGCCACTGCACTCCAACCTGGGCAACTGAGTGAGACTCCAACTCAAAAAAAAAAAAATTATATACCTGAGTATACACATATGCATGTGTTTGTCATCTACCTCCCCTCTAAAATTAAGCTCTGCAAGAGCAGACTTTACTTTGATATAAAGCACTCAGAATAGTGTCTGGAAAATAAATGCTGAAGAAATATTTAGTTATTGGCCAGGTGCAGTGGCTCAACCTGTAATCCCAGCACTTTGGGAGGCCGAGGCGAGAGGATTGCCTGAGCCCGGGGGTTTGAGACCAGCCTGGGCAACTTGGTGTGACCTCAGCTCTACAATAAATCAAAAAATAAGCCCATCGTGGTAGCACGCTCCTGTTGTTCCAGCTACTTGGAAGGCTGAAGCAGAAGAATCACCTAAACCCAGCAGGTAGAGGCTGTGGTAGCCATGAGCGTGCCACTGCACTCCAGCCTGGAGGACAGAGTAAGACTCCAGCTCAAGATATATACAAATATTCAGTTACTGAATGAATGAATAAACCATACCCTCATCTTAAATCTGTCTCCTGTTTTTCCCCATTTCACTCTTTTTTCCTAATCATTAACCATACTCTAATCTTTACTTCTTATCCAATGTAACCTAAGATCTGTTCACCCAACTTTGCTCTCTCCATGGTCTAAATTCTCAACTTTCTTGTCAGCTTGCCCTTCTACATACACTCACTAAACTAATCTAAGGGTCTACTTCACTCACATACCCAGATTAAGGGTCACTGCTCTAAAAAGCAGCAACCATGCCCACTGGGAACACCACCAATAGACAGCCTCCCATCTCCATAGGCTCTTCTGACCACTACCATCAGGCTCCTAATGTGTTGTCCCTCTTACGACCCACAGATTCAATTCCAAACTTCCACCACTTTCAAGCTTCCTACTCCTCACTTCACTCAGCAAAATGACATCATCTCCACAGAAACAAAAGAGAGGTTATTAGGTCAGACTCCCTCAGTTTCCTCCACCCTCACTGACCAACAACTGCATGCACATTTTAACCTCCTTCCTGGAGTGTGGAGGAAGGGTGTCCTACTTCCTGCTCGAAGCTAACCTTCAACTGGTGTTCTGCAACTCAAGATATCCACTTCCTTAGGAATCTGATGCCATCATTTATCTACTTTCTCCTTCTCTTCTTTTACCTCTTTCCCATCACAAAATGAACAAATGAAATGAATATATTTCCTTAGACTTTACGTCTCTCTTGCCACTGTCCTATTTGCTCCTATCCCTTCACAGCCAAGTGTCTTGAAAAGAGCTTAAGTTATTTTTACTTTCCCCTCCCCACCACTCACTACTTAACACCCTCTGCAATCTGAATTTTGCCTGCAAACAAACAAAAAAGGCTGTTCTCTTGAAAGCACAGATGACTTTGAAACTGTCATTAATTGAAAATTCATTCAAAACATACTAGACCTCATCAATTTAATACTGACATCCTTAATCTTAAAATGCTTGTCTCTTGACTTTATTTGAAGCTTCTCATTTATATATTCTGTCTATATGTCCTTTCCACTTTTTTGGCCCCTTCTTTGCAGTCCAATTTGCTATTGCTTATATGATCTGAGGAGTGAAGCGGTCAAAAGCATGAGCTCTGTCTTTGTCAGTTAGAGCTACCTCCACAAGAGAAACTGAACTGGGTATCTCAAGCAATAGATATTTATTCTCTCACAGTTCTAGAAGCTGTGAGACAGCACAGTCAGTTTCTGAAGAGAGACCTCTTCCAGGTTTGTAGACAGCCACCTCCTCACTGTGTCCTCACATAGCAGAGAAAGAGCAAAAGCAAGGGCTTTGGTATCTTCTTATAGAGACACTAATTCCATCATGAGGGCCCCACCCTCATATCCTCATCTAAACCTAATTACCTACCAAAGGGCCTATCTCTAAATACTATCACCATGGGGATTAGGGTTTTAACATACGAATTTTGTGGGGATACAATTCAGTCCATAGCAGGCTCTGCAGTGAGTAAAGCCTGGCTAGAATAGGTTTTACTATTAACTAGCTGTATAACAATGGAAAATGTATTTAACCTCCCAGCACTTCACTTGCTTCATCCATAAGACAGGAGCAATTCTCATAGATGTCTTTATTATTATAATCATCACTATTGTTTGCCATTATTACTACTGCTATTATTATCAGTACTGTTTCTGTCAGTAGTAGTAGTAGTAGTGATAAAATTATTCTAGATCAAGTCTTAGATAAAATGAGAAATAATTTTTATAAAAGTACAGCATTACTTATAAAAGAAAAAATTTAAAGCAACCTAAATTCCAGTGTATTAGTCAACTCAGGCTGCAATAACAATATGCCATGACTGGGATTTTTTTCACAGTTCTGGAGACTGGAAGTCCCAGAATGTGGTGCTAGCATTGCCAGGCTCTGATAAGGGCCCTCTTCCTGGTTTGCAGATGGCCAGTCTCTCACTATGTCCTCAGACATCAGTGCTATCTCTTGCTCTCCTTACAAGGGCACCGAGTTCTATCTGATAAGGGCTCCACCCTTATGACCTTATTTAACCTTAATCATCTTAAAGGCTTTATCTCCAATACTGCCATACTGCAGGATAGGGCCTCAACATACGAATTTTGGGGGGACATGATTCAGTCTGTAGTGACCAATAATAATAAAATTTTAAGTAAAGTATGATAAAACTGAATGTTATGCAACAATAACTGTGTAAGTGTAAGAACTGTAAAGCAACAAAGAAAATGGATATTACATGAAAATATCAGGACACAGAATTTTAATAAAAATATCTAAAACATATGTTTATAAAAATAAAAAGAAATATACCATAATTACAATGGGGTGATGTTAAAGTAAAAGAGCTTATTTCTAAACCTTATAATTAGACAATTTGAAAAATAAATTTTCATAGAATGAATATATAAATGAGAAGCTTCAAATTAAAAAAAAAAAGAACAATTTCAAACCTAACACTCTATGCTTGTTTCCTGCTTATACCATCATACGTATTAACTAGACTATAAGCTGAACTACTGTTGCAAGACCAAGAATATAGTGACTCAAACAGATGAGGACTTGATTTCTCCTTTGTGTGACAGTCCAAGAGTAAGACAAGTGGTCCAGGGAAGGCAAGTAACTCTGCTCTGCAAGGTCATTTAGAGACCGAGGCTCCTCCTGTCTTCTCCCACCACTCCCTGGGGTAATGCCCTTGTGTGCACAATCCAAGATAGCTCACCTGCACAATCCAAGCTAGTTTACCAGCACCTCATTTATGGGGATAGGGGAGAAAAAGAGAATGACAAACAAGTACCTTTTTAATACAAATGTGGTTTAAAAGTAGCACATATCACTTTCACTCTCATCTCACTGGCCAAAACTTAGAAATGTGGCTTCAACTGGCTACAAAGGAGTCTAAGAAATTAGTTTCTATGTAGGGGATAAGATCCTAGCTAAATACTTATCACAGGTGGGAGTGTATCCTTCTTCCCACTCATCTCCTTTCTAAAGGGATAATAAAGTCCCATTCCAGTTGCTAGATTTAGCTCAAACTCTAGGATCTTTGGGTATGCACCACCTCCCTCAACAGTTATTCATGTAGCTTCCTTGTCCAGTGATCTATAAACAAATCTTTGCTATCCACCACTGCCATCACACCCAAAACACAAGGGTAGGATAAGGATACAAATGTAAATGAATGCAATTAAGTTTACTATTCTGAAAAGAAAAGAATGGTAAGTGCATTTTTTCTCAATGCTGAAATATTGCTGGAAAGAAATTGCAAAAAGGCGGGGCACAGTGGCTCAAGCCTGTAATACCAGCACTTTGGGAGGCCGAGGTGAGAGGATTGCCTGGGCCCACGGGTTCGAGACCAGCCTGGGCAACTTGGCGAGACCTCATCTCTACAGTAAATCGAAAAATTACCCAGGCGTGGTAGCGCACACCTGTAGTTCTAGCTACTTGGAAAGATGAGGCGGAAGGATCGCCTGAGCCCAGCAGGTCGACACTGGGGTGGCAGTGAGCGTGCCACTGCACTCCAGCCTGGGTGATGGAGTAAGACTCCAACTCGGGGGGAAAAAAAAAGCAAGGAATCTCTGTTTTAGCAAGAAAACAGGTCCCTTGGCTAAATTCAGGTTGGCTTCTCTAAGGGGAATACCCTTGTCCATTTGTCTGCTGGAGTCCTGACTTTGCATCTGGAAGATTCTTTCTTTTCCATTATCTTTTCTGACCATATATAAAGTGGACTTGGAAGACTATGTGCTCCAAAGGGACAGTAAAGATCTAATAGCCTACTTCCTGTTGGTGCAAATTTGGGGCCAAGGGTTGCTTTAGATGTCAAACAACCTCAAATCATCCTGGGCTTTTGCAAGCCAAACTTGTGGGATCCTTGGCATTTAAAAAAAAAAAAACTCAAAAGATCTATTTGCCCTCTGTCAGTACTACATGAAAGTAATAAACATAGGCCAGGCGGAGTGGCTCACACCTGTAAATCCAGCACTTAAGGAGGCCAACACAGGAGGACTGCTTGAGACCAGGAATTTGAGATCAGCCTGGCCAATATAGTGAGACCTTGATTGTACAAAAAAAAATAGCTAGGCGTGATGGGATACACCTGTAGTCCCAGCTACTCAGAAGGCTGAGGCAGAAGGATAACCTGAGTCCAGGAGGTCAAGACCGTGGTGAGCCGTGATTGTGCCACTGCACATCATCCTGGGTGACAGAGTGAGACCTTAACTTAAAAAAATAATAACCAAAATTAAATACTGGTCATAGACAGTAATCTTGTCAACTCTCTACTTTTATTTTCCAGCCTCTGTCGCAGATCCATCCCGCTCTCTCTTGATTTAAGGCTAGCTGCTGTGAGATCATCTGATCCACAGCAGAAGGATTATACCACCCCACCCTACCCCACTGATATTCCTTTTTATCTGACTGATTTCAGGCTCAGACATTTGACTTGCTTTGGCCAATAAAATATGAGCAAAAGTAACACATACCACTTTGGAGAAGCTGGTTCTGCAATCTTTTCCCTCTGTCACAAGAATGGCAATACCCCCCCCCCCGCCACAACCCCCAAAAAGCCTATCCCTTTGACATAAATCTTGGAGTGACCAAGGATGTGAAACACTGCCACAGTCAACATGTCATGAGTAAGACATAAACCTTTGTTGTTATAGGGAACTGAGACTTTGTATTTATAACTGGAGATTTTACATAGCTCAACTGACTGGTCCAGGTGGAAAAGCAAATACTTAATTTGGTCCTTGTGTAGCCTGCCTTCCACTTTTGGGCCAAGAAAATCTAACAGGAGAGTCCTGAGAATGACCACCTTACCTCTTGCTGTTTGGCATACAGAAGCAATTTCCAGCACTGCAATGCCCCATATTACTGGCCTCTTAAGTCAGTTCAGATCACAGGACATGGGTACAGAGAATTTCCTTTTGCTATATATTATATACTATAAATTATATACTCCCTTCCAACTCTAATTGCAAGCTGGCTAATTGTTCTCTTAATTCACTCCCTCTTTAGAGTTACCTACTAAAGCAACAAGGAATGATCAACTAATATTATTAGTCTGATTTTTTTCTAACCACTTTCCTGGAGGTACCAACTAGGTAGACAAATTGACTGCCTTCCAAGTTATCAGAGGTGAGAATCTCACTGAATATTTCACCACCACATAGAAGGGGTCACCGGTTTTCTAGCCTATAACATGTTTTCTATTGTGTGTCGACCAACCTAGCCAGTGCCTTTCATTTTAGCTTTTTGTTATGGAACACTGCACTTCAGGTACCAATTTTGGCATTAAACAGGGTATAGGCTAAGCTGCTGTTTTATAACAACAATTTTGATGCCAAAATGCAGTGGCTCATGAAAGAAAGTTTATTCTCTTCCTTGAAACAAGACAGATAGGCAGGTGGTTGGAGGAGAGCTTCTGCTCTAAAAAGCAGAGAAGTAGTTGCTTCTGCTCTACAAGGTCTTCTAGGGACCTAGACGGATGAGGGATATCTCTGCTATCCTCATTACAAGGCTTCTATCTCTGGGTCCAAGACAATTGTTGTCATTCTAGTTTTTGCTGCTTTCCAGTTAGTAGTAAGGGGAGCAGAGTGGGCAAAGTGCAGGACAAGCACCTTGTCTTTATGAAGACAACCCAGAAACTGCACATCATTTTTGTCCACATATAACTGCCCACACCTAATCACATACCCCTACCTATTGGCAGAAGTTGAAAAACAGCCTCTAAGTGGGTAGTCAGGTAACCAGCTAAAACAACAGGGCACTACTAGGCAAAACTAGATAATGAAGAAGAATTAGCAGTCTCTGCCATATCCTCACACAATCTACTCTCGTCATCAAAGAGTTTCTTTTAATGCCTATTTCAGACTATGGCACTCTCTAATCAAAACTCTCCACTGTCTTCCTATTTCACTTAGCACAAAAATCAAAGTCCTCACAAGACTACAAGTCTTCACACAAACTGCTCCCACCATTACCTCTCTGACCTCATCTCCTCCTAATATTAAAAGAAACATCAAATGGATTAAAAATCAAAATATGAACGATAAAACTATGAAGCTAATGAAAGAAAAAGTAAAATATTTACAACCTTGGGACGATGACAGATTTCTTAAAAATCTCAAAAGTATAAACATGAGGAAATTCTGATGGAATTGACAGTCAAAATTAAGAAACTGCTCAAAAAAGGGCATTACAGGCAAAGTTAGAAAATAGACTGGAAGAATATGTTGGCAACATCTAAAAAAAAAAAAAAACCAAGGGATTAACATATAGTGCATGCTGACAACAAAAAGACAGGATATGCAATTGAAAATTTGTAAGGAACAGAAGCAGACAATTCACAGAAAGTGAAATTAAGGTTGTCAGATAAAATACAGGATACCCTGTTAAATCTGAATTTCAGATAAACAATAATTGCTTTTTCTAGTGTGTGTCCCAAATATGGCATGGCACATACTTATACTAAAAAAATTATTTGTCGTTGAACTGAAATTCAAATTTAACAGAGTAGCTTGTATTTTTATTTGCTAAATTTGGCAGCCGTAGGTGAAATCCATGTCTAACAAGTAAATGAAGAGAGTCTCAGCCTCACCAGTAATCAAAGAAATGCAAATTAAATTATAAAATGTCATTTTACCCATTATATTAGCAAAGAATAGAAAGTAAGGCTTTTATTGAAGCACATATAATTCTTTTTTTCCCCAAGATTACCTAACCTAGCGTTCTTCTTTTATCACATCACTAGGCAATAAAACTTAACTAGTCACTGCATATATGCAGAGAACACATTTCAAATACATTATTTCATACTGTAGAAATAATCCCAGT
This sequence comes from Tarsius wallacei, assembly GCA_963574415.1. Taxonomy (NCBI): domain Eukaryota; kingdom Metazoa; phylum Chordata; class Mammalia; order Primates; family Tarsiidae; genus Tarsius; species Tarsius wallacei. Next base: position 12,104 of record CAUYQG010031094.1, on the reverse strand, counting down.
AGCCATATTCAGGCATCTATTTTTTTCTAGAAAATTTAAGTATATATTTAGTGTCAACCTAGAATAATCAAAAGGATCAGAAAGTAGTTTAAAGAGATTTTATACAAGTACAAATGTTGAGGACTGCAGCCCAGGGCACACTTCCAAGTTGTACAGCTGAGGGCTCCAGAGAACAAAAAAGAGGCTCAAGTTTTTAAAGAAAATAAGGACGAATCAGGAAAGGGGACAATTGCAAAAGTTGTTTGTCAAGAATTCTCACTGGTTTATAGAAATTACATTGGTTAGTGATTGGCTATACACTGTTGAACTATAGGATACATGGCAATTTATGGCTACTTGGCGTCAGTTAGTCTAGAGCCCCCATAGCAAGTAGCTTCAAGAGGTAGTTATTTAGCTCAAGGGTGAGTGAGAAATGACTACTGTTACATTTTAAATGCCTTTCTGGGCCGGAATAATTTAAAGGGGCTCATATTCCTCAGATAAAAAGCTTTTTTTCTTTCTCATTAGTATAAATTTATAAAGTTTAAATGTTAAGGAGAAAAATGTTTGAACATAATTTAGTAGTTAAGCAATAGCTCTTTCATAAGTAATACTGTAATATTAATTTTTATAGTAGGTTAAGATTAACCTCTTAAAGTTAAATACCGTAGCAAGTCAGAAATTTGGTAGGTCAACAAAAGCCAAGAATGAATCAGACCTTACATATTTAAAGAATTTTCACATAAAATGCTTTATCTAAATCACAAATATAGCTTTACCAGTGGATAATACCTACTTGGACGACAGAAAGTATGACATAAAATTATAAGTTAAGAAAGAAGATATGGGCTGCATACAAAAACATCACCCATTTTAAAAAATGTTTGAGCTTATTACATATGCAAATACAGATAGCACTTTGGGCATTTTAAAATAAAATTTCAATTCAAAAAAGAAATCACACCAAAAACTCATTCTGCCTTATTTAACTTCTAAGATAATGAATGCCCTCTGAAGTTATTTTAAATCTTCACAGGGGAAAAAACAAATGTTAACTAAAACATTACTCTGAAAGGTCAATTCAGAAAAAATGTTTTGTCACAGTTGCAGTAAATAAGTTATACATAGTACAGTGGTTCTTTAATTCATTCTGAAAAATAAGATAAATGTTAAACAACTGAAATATTTTACATAAATGGTAGTAAGATATAACTGCGGTGAAATGATTCACAGATACTAAAATAATTCAGCCTTCCTCGTCATATAAAAGAAGTGCAATATAATCATTTAACCTTCTAAAATGTTAAGAATTGCTAGATAACTTTCAGAAAGTAATCACTTCTAGTTGTATCTCTAACAGCAAAAACAACAAATTTTTAGATCTTATAATTCAGCATCTACCAAGACTAATTTTGGCAGGCACTTGATACAACACACTCCCACAAGAGAAAAACAGACATAAAAATAACACAGCCTTCACCATAATTTTTAAAGCATTAAAGTATTTCCACAAAAAACATATTACCTTTTCAACTATATATAAAACTAACACTTAAAATAGCCTAGTTCCCAAGTATGATATTATCCTGAGATGGGTAGACAGAAAACAAGTGATATTTGTTAAACCCAAGTTTCAGAAGAAAAGCAAAATCAAAAATACTATATTAGCACAATAGCTAACATTAATATGTTTGACATAAATGTGGAGAATAAAAAGTACTTGTGCTTCAACTTGAAGAAGGGAAAAGATTGTTCTTTGGCTCTAGTCCCAAGCTAGTCCCAAACAAGTAACCACAAAACTGGTTTTAAATCTGCCCCAATCAATCAATCCTTAAAGTCTACTCCACAGTTCCACTTAAGTACTTACCCAAGCAAGTCAGCCAATCAGCAACTGTCCCGCTTCAATACCTTCACTCCTCAAAGCCAGTCAGGCACTAAACTCCAAGTTAAAAGTTGGCCAATCCTTAAATTGTCACACTTTTGAAAGCCAGTCAATCTTAAAACTCCATGCTTCTTCAAAATCCTATGTAAAAACATCTCTGTTTGGAGGACTGTGTTTTGCAAGCCCAGTTCTCCGCTGCTTATCAAGGGTGAAATTCAGCTTTGTTTCAGCTTTACTTGAGTGGTGGTCTCCTCCCTCAATAACACAACAGATATTACGGTTACTTAGATATTCATGTTTTTCTTCAAGGAAGTAAGAAAAATAATTTTGTTATAATAATCTAGTTTTACAGAAATTTGGAAATCTGCACGTTCTTGTATAATCATAATCCTTCTTGTCCAATCACAACTGCACTAGAAAAGGTGCTTTTTCCTTCTCTCTCTATCCTAGACCCACAATTTCATAATATCAGTCCAAATCCAGCCAATGAATGTATTCTATGAAACATTAACATTTCCAACCACTAAAACTTTTATCAAGGATTGAATCATCAAATAATCTGCAAAAGAAATGATAACTAGTCAAATATTTAAACAGATATTATTTTTGACCTAATGGAAATGACAATCTGGCTAGGTTTTATAAAATCTGAAAACCTAAATTCAAAATTCTATCTTAAAAATTGATTTATTTGGGTAAATTGATAAACTCTTTTTTACATTTCCCAATCTAGAAAATAAAGTGACTATCACCATTTCCTATTACCTCACAAAAATGATGCACTAATTTAGAGTAAAATGAACTCTAAATGTTTCAGAAGGAAAATAAAAACTGACTATAATATTATGATTTTGTCTGTCGCTAAAGTCAAGTCAGTCTGAGATGTAGGTCAGCATGGAGGAAAACTAAGAAACAGCCTCAAATCTGACATAAAAGATGGCTTAAGAGAATAATATAGATTAGATTCAATTTTTTAAAAAATGAGCATAAATGGGAGTCCTATGCCAAACATAAATCCCTCTATATGAGTCTGGCAAAGTAAATCCTATCACTTGGGCTGCCTCACTCAATTACACTCAAACACAGCTGACAGCTATCCTTTTAAACTGATTTTGGACTAAGTGTTCTCAAAAATAAATTCTAAATAACAAGTGCTAGCTTATGGCTTACCAAAACTCAGTGTAGTTGCTACTCAAGTCAAATTAGAGTAGGATTATAAACAATTAATTACTAAATGAGTCAAGTGGCAACATGAACTATTAGACTGTGGGTCAAGAGATATTTAAGTTAGGTATAGATTTGGTGAATTTATCCAGAAATTGTCAAATTTATTTATTGGAGACTACCTGTAAAGGCAGTATATAGTTCAATGGAAACAAAAACTATACTATGAGTTGGGTGACACTGAATAGGTCATTTAATATTTCTAAACCAGTGTTCTCATCTATAAAATGGGAACAGTAACTTTTCATAGGACTGTCAGGAAGATTACATAGGATAGCAATAACTGGTAACTTTAAAAGGGTCCTAGGTATCAAGACCTACAAGTCCTAGATTTGCTTTAGTTACTAACTTGCTCTAACACATATGGAAACTCATTTGACCTAAGTCTGTTTCCTTATCTGTCAAATAGTTAAGATAATGCCCGCCTACACATTTTATGGGGTGTTTATGACAATCACGTATGAAAATTAATGTGAAAAAGATTTTTGAAAGCTACAAACAACCATGTGACTGTGAGATAGCTAATCTGATATATAGAAAAATGAAGGAAATTCATACTAGCAAACCTATTACAACCCAGGATAATACAAAGCCCAAATTAATTTTAGTACAAAAAAATCATACCTAAAAACAAACACAAAAGCACTAGATACACTAGCAATCAAATAAATTCAAGGCCATTATAATTTGTTGTAAGAATTCTTTTCCATTCAATAAATGAGTCAAATTAGCTCAGCTATCCACAAACTAAAAGCAGTACAATACAATCTTTTATTCAATTAGGCATCTGCTACTTAAAATTACCACCTTCATTTCTAAAGTATCAAAAAAAGGGGGGGGAAGAAAGGGAGGAAAGGAAGGAAGAAAGGAAGAGAGATAAGAAAGGGGAACCTAAAAAACCCATGTAATTTATGTATTAAAAAATTGTGCATTTATTCTTACATGTTTAAACTTCAGTCACCCTCAAAGTAGTCTCCATTTGATGCAATACACCTACTGATACACTTTTTCCACTGCTCAAAACAGTTTTTGAACTCATCAATTTTAATGGCTTTTATAGTGTTTCAGCCATTTTTTGTTTTACCTCTTCTACATCCGCAAAATGATTTCCTTCAAAGGCTCTTTTCATCAGAGAAAACAAAAAAACATCACTTAGGGCAAGATCAGGTGAATAGGAAGGGTGGGGTACACGGGTCATGCTGTTTTTGGTCAAAAATTGTTGAACACTCATTGAGGTGTGGGCAGGTGCGTTGTCATGGTGGAAGAACCAGCCACCTGCTTGCTACAACTCAGGATGTTTCTTCCGCAAATCATGAGGCAACCTTTTCAAAACTTCCAGATAAAAATTTTGGTTGACTGTTTAATCCAGAGAAATAAATTCCAAGTGTACTACAAAGGGCCAACCCTCCAAAAGCTAATTTCGGTTTTTTGGGGATCCCCATCAGATTATAAAGTTTCTCAATCTCAGGAGTACTGACATTTTGAACTGGGTATTTTTGTTGTTCAGAGTTTTTCCTGTGTATTGCAGGATGTTCAGTAGTACTCTACAATGGCCTCAACCCACTGGATGCTAGGAGCAGTGCCCCAAATGCAACTATGATAATCAAAAATGTCTCTTAGGTCAGACACAGTGGCTCATGCCTGTCATCCCAGCCCTTTGGGAGGCTGAAGTGGGAGGACTGCTTGAGCCTAGGAGTTCAAGACCAGCTTGGCCAACATAGCAAGACCTCATCTCCACAACAAATAAAAATAAAAAAAATTAGTTGGACACAGTGGTGCATACCTGTAGTTCCATCTACTTGGGAGGCTGAGGCAAAGGCTCACCTGAGACCAGGAGGTAAAGACTGTGATGAGCTGTGATCAATCCACTGCACTACAGTCCGGGCAGGAAAGCGAGACCCCAACTCAAAAAAGAAAAAGTCTCTAGACATTGCCAAATGAGAGTGGGTTGGAGGGGACAAAATCGTCCCGAGTTAAGAACCACTGGGTTAAATCCATAGTACTATATTCCAGTATTTATCTCACAGTGATTGGTAGGTTAGAATACAGCTAGAAACTAGCAGGTTTACAATGTCTGAACCAATTAAAAGAATATTGCCTATATAAACAGTAACAGCTTAAGAAGAACTACAGTTATGGTGGGTAGTTATGGTTAAATTATCCCTCCCATCAACATGCTACTTTTGCTTAATCTTCTCTAAGATTTTTCTCCTGGTAGTTCTTTTGAAGTGACAACTTGGCTAATCTGTCACTAAAGCTTAGTTTCCACCCAGACTAACTAATTATTAGCCATTAGGATTAGGTAGGAAAAAAAAAATCAAGTCTAAAGATTTTCATTTCTAAGCAGCCAAATATGAATCAAAATTAAGTGCTACTTACATAAATTATTTAAATTAAATATATTCAAAAATTTACAAAGTTAAAGTACACAAATGAGTATTCAGCCATTACTGCAAATATATTTCAGTAAAAGTAATACGCAAAAATAAAAGTAACTGTAAGTACAGTTTCAAAAATGACATTTAAATGGCCAGTATGTACCATCACTGAACTAGACACACTGTCTTCTACAAGAAACAATTTCCATATATTGACAGTAGTTATCTCAGAATAATGTAGTATAAGTCTGTGCAAATGCAAATTTTTACAGGAATCTGAATTTTCTTATCTAGGATGCTATATTTAACATGGCTAATGTTACAGTGGCATCTGTTGTTTTAAAATAGAACTTACCATCACTTACTCTGCTGGAAGGTACATGACACACATAATCATCAACTTGTCCTTACTGAGTCTGAACTTAAAAACTGCCAAAGTTTCAGCAATCAACAGGCCATTTAATATGCAATTATACTTATACCATATAAGAGTATCTGATGATCTTAGGAAAGCTAACTGCAAATATACTATAAAGAAATACTAATCATGCCAACACCACTAAATTTGGGAAGACACAATTGCAGATTTAAGTTTCTGTGAAGTGCAAAACAAGATAGTACCCTCCCCATTTATATTTGTGGAAGGTTCCTACTTTATAGTGATGACAGACTTGATTATTCAGATCAGCTTCCCCAATGAAAGCTTAAAAGGCTAAACAAAATATAACGTTATATAATGTAAGGAAAAAAAATCTCTTAAGTTAAACAAAATCTACAATGGTGCAATTTTTGTATAATCTTTAATGGAAAAATTTGAAAGACTGTGACAACTGTGTTGAGATTATGGTTTGCCTTGAAAGAGATGTACACAAACAAAGCTTGTCTTTTTTGTGTGTGTAGTTCTAGTCTCTGTGTTCTACAACGTTCCAGATATAAGAGATGTAATCTATAATCCCGTCTATAACATATATCACCAGATGCTCTTTCTATGACAAAAAATATATCTCATGTTAAAGAGGTGATCAGCAGAGAAACTCGAGCTTATTCCAGTATGTGGAACTTTGGCACAGTATACTTAAAACGGTGGAAACCTGCCTGAATACTTCATACAGCCCCTCTATCATCCTCTATTATGCAGCTGCAACATTTCAAGCCAACTCCCTTATTTCACCAGTGAGCCCTGTCAACACTGAGGTAATAGAACTGGAAAAACTCATCACTCCACCATGATAGTCAAATATTAGAATTTATTTCATTTGGTAAAAAGTGTATCATTGCCAAATAAAACTAATGCAAATATAGTAAAATACGAAAGATTCTGAGTAATTCTTTTGTTGAAAAGGACTCTTGGGGAGCCTTCAAATCCATCCTGTAACTGCTTAGGTATTCTTTTGCTCCTTGCCCTTTTCATGCCCCATCTCATAAGTCATGGGGCAGGAGAGGGGATAGTGCAGAAAACCAGAATGAACTAATCAGCATGTATTTATTCATTTAGTCTACTCTCATTTTATTCCCACAGGTTTTTCCTCATACTTTGCTCCTCCAGGGAGAGAATTATGTTTTATTCATCTCTGAACTTCCCAAACCTAACCAAAAGGACTGCATATAAAGTCATCCCTAACATCTACTACAGAACAGGTAATGTGTTAGGGACTAGAGAGAAAGAAAGAAGTTAGAGAGATAGAGAGCTCGCCCTCAAGCAACCTACAGTGGGGGGGACGGGAGGGGGAACCAGGATTTTGGCTGCATGATCCCAGTCAAGTACATAATGGAAGACCAGTTAGCACAGTCCCACTGCCCATGACCTTTTCTCCCACTGCCAGCCAACCAAGGCTTAGATGAGGAATTAAAGCACGCTTTCTCTTCAGAAACATAAATGTGTATCTCCAACCCTAACCATTCCTTTGAGTTCCACATTCACAGTCATGCATACTCAACATGCCTACTTGGAGGTAGTCATAGGGGTGCACTGTATGGACTCCAAAAGCTGGACTGCTTGGGTTTGAATCCCAGCTCATAAGCTGGTGAGTTTAGGCAAGTCATTTATAACCTCTCTGTGCCTCCATTTTATAAACTGTAAAATGGGGACACTAATGGTTCTGCTGACAGTTCCTAGTATATACAACCATTATGAGGATTAAATGTTAAATGGATAAATACAGGAAAAAGTACTTAAAGCTCTGCTTGGAACACAGTTTACACTTGCTATTTTTACTAACACTCATTATTATTATACTATGTCTAATAGGCATCTAAAACATGTTCAAAACTAAATTTGTAATTTTCTTCTCAAACTGAATTCTTCTCTCAGTAGGCATCACCACTGTTCTAGTTGTTTCAGCCTGAAGCTAAGAAGTCATCACTTCTCCCCTTTCCTTACAACCCCACATTAGCAAATCCTGTCGGCTCTACCTTCAGAAACATATCACCAATTCCCCACATACCATCATCTCCACAACTACCTCCCCTAGCCCAAACTACCACCATCCCGCTTCCAGGGCACAGCAGTAGCTTCCTCTCTACCCATTTTCACTCCACCTCCACCCTCATACAGTTAGTTCTCCATATAATAAAACTTAAATCAGATGCCATTCCCTTGACACAAACTTTTCAGTGGTTTTCCACCATACTTGGAATAACATCTTGACTTCATCACAGTCTACAAGAGCCTCCAATAGCCTGCCTGGTCCTCTAAACTCATCTGCCACCACTTTCCCTCTTCTTTGCTGTTCTCTGAACACTCTTTCCCCTTGCTGTGTCTTGACTACTTCAGGCTTGTTCCCACCTCAGAGCAATGTCCCTTGCTGCCCCTGCTGTGAAGCAGAACAGTATAGTCATTTGGAGTGTGGACTCAGACCTCCGAAATCAGACTGCCCAAATTCAAATAGTCTCTCCCATGTTTTAGCTTTGTAAACTTGAGCAAATTCTCATCCTTTCTGTGAACGGAGATATTGTTACCTCATGAGGTTGTTGTAAAAATTTAATTTAGTGGTTAGAACAGTCCCTTGCACATGGCAAGCAGTACACAAGTGTTCACAACTATTATTCCTCTCTCAAGCGTCCTTACCTCAGGCTCTTCCCCCTCACTTCAGTTGATTCAGCTACCCCCTCCTTTGAATGCCCTTACCTGACAGACCCTCTGTAAAATAACTTCCCACTGTCGTCTTCTTGTCTTCCTTTACTTCCCTGCACTTACCACTATCTGAAATTACATTATACACTTATTGTGTGTTGTCTGTTTCCCCACTGCAACATGGGCTCCCCTTGACTGGTGACTGTCGACTTTGTTGCTCTATTTCTAGTTCTGACTGACATCTCATCTAGGCTGGGGGACCCATGCAAATCTCTTAATACCAATATCACACTCAGAAAGCCTTTCATTTGCACACTCATGATCTCACTGGATCCTTGAAAAGGCAAAAGCAGATATACCATCACCTCCCATTTTAGAGATAAGAAAAACAAAGTTCTAAGTTTGAGTGAGTTGTCCCTGGACACAAAGCTAGTAACCAGTAGGACATAAATTAGAACCCCTGCTTTCTGATTCTAAGGCTCCTTCTACTCTTCCCACTCTTGAACTAAATTTACTGAAATATGATCTCTCAATCTCCCGTACAAATACACCCTGACCAATACTAGTCCCAGGGTTTGGGCACTATTGCAGGATACTAATAACTCATCAATAACGTATTGACCCTTCGCTAAAATATACAAGTAGTCAGAGAGGATGACTGGATATTCCAAGTCAACGCAGCAACAACCTCTAAAACTCAGAATAACGTGCTAGTTCCACCATGCTGAAAGCTTTCTCTGCAAAACCCAGACAACCGGGGGCCTCTCATCGCCAAGAACACTGCGATGATACCAGTTAGTCCTGAATCCCCATCCCACCAAATTCAGTGACAAGAGTTCAGACCACTCATCAGACTCAAGTGTCGTCCAGGTCAGATGGGGAGAAGGGTGTGAGGGGGGAGGCAAAACTGTGACAAAGACTCCTACCTACAAGACCCTCAGAAAGATGGCCCGTGGTCACCACGTCCCTCAGAATAACCAACTGTCTTTCTATAAGCTTCTTCCTAGCAAGTTTGCACACTTGTGTTTTCTCACATACTTTCACAATGTTCCTAGTCCTATGGGAACGACAATTAGGGAGACCACAGGCTGATCTACCTCCATTTGACACAAAAAAGAAACTGAGGCAGCAGATGGTTATTTTATGGCATGTCCTCAGCAACGTGATCACTTGCAGGATTCCAAAGGAAGCTCGGACATACGTTTCCTAGTCTCTGACAGGAGCCTCCATCCCGGACTTAAAGCGTCAAACTCCAGGGCTGAAAAGGCGAAGAAGAGGAATCTAAGTCCCTTTACCAAGGAAGAAAAAAAGAAGATTCGCCATTTGGACCTTCCCCCTTCTCAGGCCTCAATCGGCTCCGAAACTCTCCCCACCCCAGGGGACAAGGTGCGCGCCCAGCCCCGCGGGGCGCGGCCTCGCCTCGGCACCCGCCCGCCCCGCAAGGAGGGCGCGCTCCCGCTCCGAGCGGGCACCTGTCCCTCCGCCACGTTCAGCGGCTCCCCAAGGATCAAACGTCCCACAGCCACCGCCACTGCCCTGACTGCCAGCGGCAGCGGCCCGCAAGCCCAGGGAGCTACAAGGATCCTCGCAAACTTACAGTTTTCCTACAGCGGGCGCGTCACGGCGGGGTGACGTCACGGCCCGGCGTGCGGGAGGTCAGGCCGCGGGCCGCTCAGCCCCCACGCTCCGCCCCCAGCGCCGGCGGGAGACGCTGCGCGCCCCGCCCCTCCCGTGGGAGGCCCGGGCGCAGGCGCAAGTGGCCCGACGGCCGCGTGCCGGTGGGCTTCGCGGACCCGGAGTCCAGGGCAGGTGCTGCTCTGCGAGACCGGCGCTAAAAGCCTGAGGACGGGGTGAGGCGCAGGGGGTTGACAAAAGGGGACGAGGACCCTCCCCACCAGGAACACATCAAACAAGCCGTCGTCCTGGGGGTTGGAGTAAGACGCCAGGGTTGTGAGGTAGTTTTTCCACACACATTGCCTGCCTTCTCTCACGTGTTCGTTAAAAGTTCTCCACGTGTGGAAACAGCCATTTGCTCTTCTTCAGGAGCCAGCAGGTTCTCAGATCAAGTCCCCAACCCAGGGAAGTCAGCTTCCCCAGGGGCGCTCGCTCCGCCCCGGCTTGACGCGGTGCAGAGCAGGTTCCGCCCGGACCTGCTCTACCCCGGATCGGCCCCGCCCACGCTTAGCCAGACCCCGCCCACGACCCGGCAGGACCCGCCCCCGGGACCCGCCCTTCCGGCTCCGGCTTGTGGCTCCGCGGGCGCCCTCCTACCCCGCCCTGCCCTGGCGCCGCCTCCAGGCCTTTCCTTGCAGATTTCGGCTTCTCCCTTTCCTGCTGGATTTCCAGTTTCAACTCAGTGAAGCTGCTTGCAGGTCGCCGTTCACCTCTATTAAGTTTAACATACGGAGATCTGTGTAAACATGTTCACTTCTTCGCCAAGGTAAACTTTCCGGCCCCCACACCCACCCACGTGACGATCCCTTCCTGTGTCCACCCGGGCCCTGCGATTTCATGCGCTTAAAAACAATGAGTTCTGGATAAAAATGACTCGGTGCAAGGAAAAAAATAAGGCCCGAAGAACTGCCAAATTATTAAAGGATGAGTTCTGGCTTGTTGGAATTTTATACTCATAAGGAAAAAATATATAAACGTTATCGTGAAAAGTGGCTCAGAAAAATGTCTTGGGGGGAAAAAAATTTAAAAGAATGGGAAAAATAGGCCTTGGAATAAATAGACCCCAAGGAGGAAGTATTGAAAATAGAAAGTTTCGCTTGTAAAAACTTACTTGAGACCACGAAAAATGGCCAGGTCAGGGATTTTGCAAAGAAGCTCCAGTGTAAATAAAACCTGAAACAATGGTTTGTTTACCTTCTCACTGAAAATACTGTAGTATTTTCATAGGAAAGAGTGATGACAGGGGAATGTTTCCATTTAACTCTCGAGATCTGAGGTGGTTAAAAATAAACACATATTCTGGAAAAATCTACCTCGAGTTTTTTACATTTTCTGATTTGGATAATATTTGTACGTTTTATCTGAATACCATAATGTTTTAACCATAAGCAAATGATGTTAGAGAATTTGAAAAGTCTTACATGATAATTTTAACAATGAGGTTATGTGAAGCAGAGGTTTAGAAAAATTAGCACTTTTTTAAAGTACATATTTTTAAAACAGCGATATTTATATTTTTCCTTGCAAAATAATTTTAAAAAACTTAAATTGTTAATTTCATAATTTACATGCTTATAAAATGCTTTATGCATGTCGTTCTCCCAAATTGGAATTGTTTTGTTTAAAATAAAGATTTTAGCAAGGCGTGGTGGCTCAAGCCTGTAATCCCAATACTTTGGGAAGCCAAAGCAAGAGGATTGCCTGAGCTAAGGGGTTCAAGACCAGCCTGGGCAACTTGGCAAGACCTCGTCTCTACAATAAATAAAAAAATGAGCAAGAGGGTTGCACAGTGGGATTTTGTTTCTCTTGGTCTTGATCATGAATGATGCATAGTGGTTAGGCAAAGAGGCTTGTAATAGAGTCTTTCAACCTTTTCTGATTGAGATTCATAGTA